>JAQFZN010001439.1:0-15920 GCA_034687075.1 Geophilus carpophagus
TATTTTTTTCTTCATTCATTTCTATTTCCGTTCACTCATCCCAAACAAAAACGCCAGATGTGTGTTTATATAACGTCACTGAATTGAGTGGATGGACGAATTTCAAAGACGATACTAAAATTCCGGCTCACGCCCTACTTAGAAAGTCCGCAAAAAATAGATCTAACTAGGGTGAGGTTTGTGTTGTGTGTATGTGTCATTAGGCCAGAAAATCTCTTCTAGTTAAGCTGCTTATCGAGGTAAACCGACGACAAACTGCGTCTCTTTTAGTTCTTAACCGAACTGAATAAAACCATAGTCCCATTTAAAACTAAGCTTGAATTACCTTCTTTTTTTAAAAAATAAATTCTTAGATATAAAAACTAGACCTAAATGAGAGTTAAAAAAATTGAAAAATAGTTCTGACAAGGTAAAGAACATACAATACAGCAATTATATCTTCAGAATAAAATGTATGAATAATGCAACGCTCAGCTTTAACTCTCCCCTATGTACTTCCATCAAACAACATACTCGTACGAGGAATGCGGAAAAAATAAAATACGAGCCTCGTAACGATAGTTCTGCTTCTTTTTCTACATATAGAGAAAAAATTCCACTAAGTTGTTGCAGGCTCACGACACCGGACATGTTCCTGAGGGAGACGATGATAAGTTGAGAGGGGGCAATGCAAAGTGTCCTCTAACAGACTCCACTAGAAATACAGAATACAGACCCTCCTTAAAGCCACGTGGGGGGCTGTACAGTGTGGATTGTCAGTAAAGACTAAAATGTACATGTTAGAGAAAAACGTGAAATATTTTTACTCTTACATTCAAGGTATCAATTATAAAGTATTCATCTAATTAGAAAGGACTGTAAAGATTTGTGGTTGTGTGTCAGATCGGACGAGTCAAAGAAAATTCGAATAGACAAATACGCATCTTGTAAATTGTGTTTTTGGATTCGTGCCAGTCAGAAAACATGAGAGAGAAGCATCCAGGCGAAAAGTTGCTGCTTTCCAAAACAAGATTTCACGGCACCAGATTGCTGTCAAAAATAAAACCCACGCTAAACTGACGCGATGATGGCGGCTGACATATAAAATCTGTCTTCTCTTTTTCAAATGTGAAAATATGCATGCAAGTAAATTTAGTGTGCTTTTAAGTAATTTACTTTTTAAAGCTATAAAATGAGTAAGGTTACACTGTAAAACATTTAAGTATAGCTAGATTACTTAATCTAATTCCTAGCTCGTATTAAATCTTTTTATACACTAATGGACCCGCACTCTTAAAATAAAATTTTGTAATCAAATAACCTAAAAAATTAATATCTTTGTTCTTTAATCAATTTATTTTAATTGATTACCAAACTTATCACATAAATACAGTATCAAAAAAAATCTTGCAAAATTAAAAGCCAATTAAAAAACCAAATTAAAAAGTTCATTACAAATAATTGTGATTGCCATTTATTAAAAACATAAAAAGTAAGAAAAGATTTTAAAAAGCAATTGACATTTGATCTCCATATTTGTCGCAGAAAAAAATGCTGTTTTTAAAATGCTTACAAATAAAGTGATGAATGATGTAGCAAATGAATGACAGTGCTATTAAATGATTGATCGTTTCTATTTTCAACGAACTAACTAAATGATGAAAGGTTGCCAAAAACAAATAGGCACTTAAATTACACCTAAACTCTTATTGAATTTTCCTAAGGTAACACATCTGTTTTCATAAGTTTCGGTATGTTAACTCCAAAGTGTCATGTCATTCATATCTGATTTCCTAAACAGAATTCAATATTTCCTGCGTGTATCATCCTGCTGCAATTTTCATATTTTTTTTGTTTTAAAAATTCCCCTTCATTGAAAACAGACAAGACAAAATGAGGAAAACATGCGGCATCAAATAAACGCAAATGAAAACAGACAAATGTCTTTTGACAGTCTCATTTGATTCTTGTAATTCCTTCACGGAAGTAGTAAAGGATTTCATTATCCACGAATGAGAGGAAGTTTTGAACCCTCTATAATGACAGTTTATCATATCATTGACATTGAAAGCTATGAATTATTCGACTTAACATATCCGACTTTAAATTAGACGGGTAATTGTCTTTGCAAGTAAATGTCACTGCAGCAGCTGCACATTCATAAGCTTTTAGAGAAGACAGTTTATATTTATTTATGGGAGATTGAGTAAGGGATTTGTAAGTATAAATTAATGTTTAGTGCGCCTCAATCTTATATCTCTGTTTTTAAAAGCAATTACTCAAATCATGACGTCAATAAGATATTTTTTATATTGATGAAATCACACATATAATAATATGAGTTGCTGAGAGTGTTGTTTTTGTTTTCTATTGAAAAATGATTCGCTGCCACGCCTAAAGGTATAGAGGTTAAATGTCGATAAGTGCAAAAAAAACCATAAAGGAAACTATTCATCGGATCTATTTACAGAAAGTTTGAGATGATTATCAATTCCATAGCATTTAGGAATGAAGATATTATGACACATAATACAAATGGAGAAACTTTAAAATGTATTACGACGTTAAGAGCAAATAATTTCAAATTAAAACCAGATTTTTCTTATAAAAAATGAATAAATACATAAATAAATAAAAATTAAATTTTCACATCTCTAATGAACATCTGGTATCAATAACTGACGGCTCAACTGTTTCCGTCTCGAGCTAAAGAATAGTTGGTGGCCATATTTTCTCAGAGGGTGGTGTGCAAACTTTCATCCTACAAAGTGTATTTATATCGTAGAAAGCGTGGGCCAAGATGTTATATTTCGTCTGCCCAGCACGCAGTCTGTCGACAAGTTGGAGGCCTTGATGTTGGTGGGTGCTCATTAAGCAACCAGCATTGCTCGCTCTTAAACATTTTACCACTAATATACAGGTGTGCCAAGACTGTCTCAGCTTGAGCAAAAGCAGTATGAACTTCTCGCAACTTGACTCGCAATTAATGATAATAATTAATGAGAATTTCAAGTCACTAGTACTACGTGCATTTAATGATGCTGGCGTCTTTCTGTCTTTCTTGTGATGTAAAAAACAAAACAAAAAAAAGTATTTTTTTAAAGTATCAATTTAAAAAAGCATCAAGTAACACTATTTTTTGTCTTCTAAATACACTTCCCCTTAAATGCAAAATCCTTGTTTCTACTTCAATTAAACCAAAGCAAACACGAGTGCTTTTACACGTTTCAAGTTTGTTGCCGACAGATGCACTGTGCTTATACTTAACAATCCTTAGAAGTTTGTCGCGAGTAACATGAGAAATGCACATACCCATCCCCTTCGGGCTCAGCTTGTGCCCTCTTCTTCTCCATCACACACCTTTAAATCAACCTATCAAGGGAGGGCATCAAATAAGGGGCTGGCAATTGAACTGCCGTTGTAAATTAGGCAAAAGCAGAAAAGAGTCATGAATCTGAACAACCTTGACAAATCAGGAATCTTACATTCTTCAGAAAATAATGTACGCATAATGCATTTGTCCACGTAGTACCATGATAGAAATATTATTACACAAAGATTTTATATTAGTTCTTTCAATTAACATTGTCATAAAAGATTTAAATATTTTAATGTATTATCATTGTAAAAATAAATAAATAAAAATATAGCTTTAAACTACAAGTTTTATGTACTTGTAACATTTTAAAATTTAGCAAACCAAGTACCGTTATGGTCTCACAAAAAGGACTTTCCCTCACACTTTTTTTAACCGGCTGGGCTAGCATAAACATACACTCAAAAGACTGTATCAAATGACCATCACATGTCTAGCTCACTGCAGCATATGCTGCTCTTTTACACTATATAAAACCAGATGATAAATTCATACTCATAAATAAGCATTAAAAGAAAATTGTGTTCTTTTTTAAGTAATAATTATCTTAATTTTTCACGGTGTCTAGTTCTTTATTTGACTTTGATCAAGTAGATGTCACGCAGCTCGTTTAGTGTTTTATTTCCTTCTAGATGGCAAATGTATAAAATTAATTTTACTTTTCACGAAAGGCATTCTTTTCACTTAAGCTAAAATAAAATAAATAGTTTACGCAGGAAGGATTTACGAGTTCAAGTGACCCTCCTGGGATCTAATTTGTCTACGAACACCATGCGGCGCCACGACTCCAGGGGTTTGACGTACAAACATAATGACAAATATACAACGAAAAAATTATCACTTCGTGCCAACATTTGCAGCTTAAAAATTAGAATTACTTAAATCTCTTTGAAAACTATTCTTACATAAATTCATTACGCCGTGTTATCAAGTGAATGCAATGAATAATTCATGTTTCTATCCATACAAATATTACATTAAATTAAAAAAAGGAAAAGTAAACAACACATCAATTACACAGTACCTGACAGTTTGTCGTTTTTCTTGTCTTTTTCTTTCTCTTTTTGGTCGGTGTGTGTCGTTAATTTCAGTGTTGGTTGTGTTTCCATTACGAAATAACCGCATATCCTCCTCTCTAAGAATAAAGGAATACTATAAAAATATATTCGAATAAAGCATTATAAGGAAAAGTCATCAAGCTTTAGTAATCATCACTAATCAATGGGTGCAAGTCATTAATAAATAAAAGAACAAAAGTGAAAAAGATTATTTAAAAACATAAAAAAATCCTCCAGGAGCATTCAACTTCATCATTCATCAATGTCAGAGTAAAATTGGTCCGAAGAAAGACAGAAGATGAAGCAACTAAGGTAACAATGAATTTTTTTCTTGTTCAATTACGCGTGTACTCGTTAATGAGACTCAGCACCCTAATGGAAATTCCTCTTGGAATTGGAAATCCACAACAAACCTGAAGAAGACAAACAGAAGACACAAAAGGAAGTGTCTAAAGAAAGAAGAAAAAAGTAAAAGTATAGTGAAGGAGGCACTTCAACTTGCCAAATGTGCACTTTAACATAATTGACTGCTGAGTTTAATAGAAAACAGCATCATTTAAAAGTACGCTTAAGAAATACAATGATAAGTTATCATCATTTAGTGTAGCTAAATGTTATTTAAATTGCCTAAATGAACTTTTGGCTTAAATTATTTGTTTTTAAAAAAAGTAGGTTGTGTGAATTAGTCAAAAGCAATGTTGCATGAAGTTAGCACCTATTCTTGTTAAAATTAATGAGGGAATGACAAACATAAGCTATTTTTCTATTTGGACAGAATGACAGAACATGCATAACATTTGTCTTAAAAATAAGTGATAAGTTTTAAAATTTATTTACACCAATAAATTTTGGTCTATTTATTTTTTATTTAATTTTAAGTCGAGTTATTTTTAATCTTCTTAGAAAAAGAAAAGAAAAAAACAACAAAAATAACGGTTCTTCGCAATCCAACTGCATCTCTGACAACATCTCTGTGGCGTATCCGTCATCTTGACGCCGAATCTCATTCATAATGCGAGTGACTTCCGAACCACAATTGCCTATGCTTTAAAATTAACAGGGTTTATTTTTGGTTTAGTTGCAATGCTAAAAGTGTTTTTGCTTTTTAGATGCGAGACGAACCATTACGCCTTCTGCTTCTTCGAGTCCGGCCCTCAACCTTCAAAAGGCTCAATGACCTCTAAGAAGAGTAAGGAAGGCTAGCTCAGAAAAGGGGGGAGGAGTTGACGAAATGGATTCAACTTACCTTCTTATAATAGCCCACAGGACAACTTGAGAATGGACAAATGGCCTTGATCACAATACAAGTCCATAATACGGCTTATTTGAAATATAAACAAGTCTCAGATGGATTAGATAATTAGGACGACGCTCAGAAGAAAGAAATAAATATTGATGTTCACATGTAGTAATGACTTCCTGTTGGACACATCATGAGGAGAGCTTTTGCACGCGTGATTCTACAAGGAGCATGTGGTGTGCGATCACAAATATACTTTTTGCTTCTGTGTAAGGCCGAGAGAGTGCGCTTCCAAACCCACAGCTGTGCATGTTGAGACCAATAAACTTAGCTACCTGTCAATTGCTAATGGAAGTATGTTAAAATACATATAAAAAAGTGTTGAAATAATAATTTAAATCATTAGAAATTAAAAAATAAATTATTTTAATTAAAATATTTTGACATTTTAATTTGAATAATTTTTTAATTGAACTTTTGAGAAAAGTTTTTAAACTGTAGATAAACGTTTTTATGATTTTATTTTCAGAAATAGTTTTTATATACAAGTTCAAAACATGCTGCTTACAAGCAGAAAAACTCTTAAGCACATACAGTGTGTATTGTGACTTGTGAGGTATTTTTAGATACTCAGTTAAACCATGTTTTCCATTGATGAACTCTGTTTTCTCAATCTGCTTTTGTGAGGCAAACATTACAAAGATTTAGTCACACCAAAAGTTCAAAAAAAACTCAAGAAGTAATGGAGAAATTCCAAACTTTTAGTCTTTAACTAGGGACATTTTGAATGAACTTTGCATTCCAATTGCTCAAGGAGATGCATCCGGCCAAAATATTTTGAAATTCCTCTTGGAACAATGAAGACTTCTCGAATGTCAAGCCACTGGGTTTCAACTGACTTACACAAGGCCATGACACAAACAGGTTTCTATTTGACCGAATATTTCATTCCTAACTCATTCAATAAAATATGGTTACAGACGTTATCTACATCTGACATAATTAAGAACTAATCAAAAACTTATAAGTATTTTTAAAAAAACCAAAAAAATGCTCTAAATACAAAGCAATATTTTACAAATTTAACTGTAATACAGTGAAGAATGCGTACCGTAAAGTAAGTTACTTATGTCGGCTTGTCAAGTCAATTTAAGCTGACCTAACATAAAAAATAAAACAAAATTTGTGGGAGCGTCGCGATTAAAAAGAAGCTCTTGTAGAACATTCAGAATTTTAACTCAGGATGGAGCAAAGAGTAAGCTTAAATGTAAATAAACTCCGACTCAACAGATTATGCTACACGATTGAACAGAGCTTCCTTGTAAACACATCAACTATACAAGTTCAAATTTCTCAAATCCAACTGTACAATTAAATTGGTTTTCAATGACCACAACCAGCTGTCCTACTTCTGCCCTCATTGTAAACAAGAATTTTTAAAACATTATTTTTTTAAAACCGCAAATTTTGTAATGAAATAACTTTTTATTTCATTATTAAAATAAAAACGACATTAATTTTATTTTTCCTAAAAAATTTAATTTCTTAATATCCTTAAATTGCGGTCACTTAAATAAAAAAATCTTGTAACATTAAATTTTTTATTTTTTTCTGCACTTTGCAAACTGTATAAAATGAATTTTTAAACGTGTGAAATTCCATCTAAGATGATATATCATCTGATTAAAAGCAGCCAGAACGGTGGGCTAAAAGTTGAAATACGAGCACAATAATATATCCTAATATAAAAAAGCTTAATATTACAGATAATCAAGCGGTTGAGAGGTTCTCATTAGCTGATGCGACCGTCACTCTCTCTACTTGTCAGCAAGAGGCACGCACCTGGAATTTAGATATCCTCCCTTCTTCACACATCATCCCCGCCCGTGTCTGAGAAGAACACAAGGATCCATCAGGTGGGTAATTGGGCGAGGCGCCATCATCATTTGTATCTGACACCGAGAAATGAGCAAACGCATTTTAGTGTCCGACGCGAATAAAGGTCACTCATGTTCACCTTTAATTTATTTTTTCTTTCTTCTTTTTTTTACTATAAACTGACCTTTACCATAAGAAACCATCAGACAATGCTACTACATTGGATCATCAAAAGAAAATTTATGACTCGTCACTTGAGTACTAAAATAACAGTAAAATTTTTACTACTACACAAATGCAAATTTAATGCAAAATTATTGGTTACATACTCAGTTGGAACTAGTAAAAGAAAAATAAGAAAAAAATCATTTTGCCCTCTGGTTATAATCTTTTTCTTCAATAAACAGCAAGATGAGTGCCTCTGAGCCCGTTTGTAGACAGAAAAATAAAAAAAGAAATTAATAAGGGGGTTGAGTAAGAAACCCCCTCCCCACTTCTCGCAGATGGCGCCGCTGTCCAACAGCCTTGCGCCCCCCGCAGGCGTGAGAGGGTAGTTATACGGCGACATCTTAATCAAAAGCGTCGGCTCCAAAGAAGAACAGCAGCCTAGGGCGACCCCAAGGCCAAACCCACCAACGAGCGCCTTCACTTGATGCAATAAGAAAATGCAATCTTCTTTCTTTCCTCACGTTGTCCAACCCACAAAATGTAGCCAAAGGGGTTGACCAGCCACCCAGGCCGATTGCAATGACTTCATTAATCAACAACTTAATTTTCTTCCATTGCATTTTCTTATTTTTTTGATTCATAATGTGCTATAGAGCCATTTGGTGATAAGTAAAAATAATTAATTTTCAAATTTCTTCTTCTTAAAGCTACATATAAATTTTAAAATTTTAAAAAACAGCAAGTGAAATTTAAATTTTATCTCCATTATGCCTTTAAATTAAATTTTGAAAGCGCAGTAAATGAAAAATGTATTTTTTTTTTAAAAAAAATTTAAAAAATAATAAAAGATTGCATATTCTGTTTTTTCCAGAAAAGATAAATTATGTGTTGGTTTATAATTATAAATTTACGTAGTAAATTAGAAAATTTCTGTGCATTTGCAAGTGGCGCCACGGGTGGTTACGGCATACACATAGGTGGGCGGCCACACAAACCGTTTTCGTGCAACTCAACAGCAAACGAATCACTCACTCGTTGGCCTTGACGGATTGTAATAAAAGACTCCCTAACCGACTCAACTCCCATCATCAACTTAACGCCCACTTCTCAGGTGCAAAAAGGGGGAGAGACGCCGAAAAATGCCAAAAACATTTTTTTCTTTCCTTTGCCTTTACAAGGGGGAGGCTTCTCAAGGTCTCGAGATAAGAGTCAAGTATAATTACGGGCCTCGGAGGAAATTGAAACATCCACGGTTGAAAACTAATCGGAATACATGAAAGCTCCTGTCAGCGCCACTCCAATACACGACAATTTTAATGCAGATTTCGTAATCAGTTGCATTTTCTTTTCCTCTTATTTTTTTATTCTATTGACTTTGATTTGCTGTTATTATTATTATTATGATTAGTGTACTCTTGCCCCCTTTTTTGCACAATATTTCATTTTTTAAAAAAACATTTAACCATTATTTTTTAATTTTTTTTCTTCTCCCACTACTTTTTTATTTAAAATTTTCTATGTTTAATTATGCGTGAAGAAATTTATTTTTAAGGGTTATTGTTAATGTAGCAATTAATTGATCTTGAATGACATTTTTTCAGTAATTATATTATTTTAAAAAGACTAACTAACACTTCTATCACTAAAATGTAATAATATTATTTTAAAATTTGATATAAAAATAAAATAAATGATCGTATTCTTGATTTATGTATGAAAATTATTTGTTTGTCTTCAACAAATTTATGATAACGGAAGCCATTACATTTTAGGGTTTAAACAGTGGAAGGCAAGGCAAAGAGTCTGGATTTTGATTTAATAGTTTCTATGTCAATTGCTAAAGTTCTCAGCATTTCACCCTTTAACTAACATGGAGGTCGAAAGGCATAAAATTGAAATAAGTGTTAAGTTTGGACAAAAGAAGTCAAATCTTTCAGGCCAGAAATGGTCATTAATTTTTTTTTCTCCCAGATTCTTACAGTTTATGGTGCCAGGCCAAAAGAGGGTATGTGTTGCAAAAGAAACCAAGTTAGGAATAATAATAAAAAGAAAATTATGGCTAGCGCCCTACATTATGCAAGCAGCTTTATTTCATAGTTTGCAGACAAGCGTTTCGAATACAGAATAAATAGCGAAGAGGAGGAGAAAGGGACGAAATGGAGAGGGGAAGAAAATAAGACGCCACTAAGGAAGGGGGCGGGTTGGGGTTGAGTGTCGACGGACGACACACAACACCCTGAATGGCGTAAAAGAGTTTTGCTCTAGTGAAAAGACTTTGACTGCCCCTCCCAGTCATGCTAATGGAAGGCGTGAAGGTGCAATTTGCAAAGGGCGAATAGCAAATTGTTGTGCATAAAACCAGCTTACCCATAATTAGATGTAATCATTTACTTCCGGTAGCGATAAGATTCTTGTTTTGATGTGTCAATTTAGAAAAATAATTTTCCAATTATCTACCATTGAGAGGCTTAAGAGTTAAAAATTTTAGTACATAAAATAAATAAAGGAGATTGCATGAAAAGATCTCAGTCACCCCTACCCTTATTCAACAACGTTAAATCCCTATGAAAATCTCTCAAGTTCTTTTCACTTGATATTTATTTTACGACTTAAAAATATCATAAGAAGTCTATTGAAAATTTGAAATGGGAGTATATAATATTAAAAAAAATTCCATTTGCATCACAGTTTCCCTTTCCATATGAAGTTAAAGCAATTGCATTTATTATCAATGGTTATACTTATAATGCAAATAGGATTTTTATAGAGCAAGTCATTAATACTTTACTCATTTATAAAGTATTTCATACTTCATTATGCTTTTTTGGTATGTTTGTGGATTCATTGTTTAAGTCAATGCATCTTTGTACTGAGTTATCGTACAGTACATACAAATGCAGTGAATGGACATTATTTGTTCAAATCAGTTTTGACTTAATGATGTTTTAAAATGTTTAGATTTTCTAATTCTTTAGTAATTCCTTTGCTACATTTTACTCACACTTTTCTGCCGGACTCCCAATTATGCTTTTTTTTCAGTTTAAAATTTTATGGCAACAGTTAATGTTATTTCTTGATGAGAAATTTTGAAAGCCACAAGTAAATAATAAAATATACGATCAGTAATCAATGTATATTGCAATGCAGCCAAATCGATGTTGTTTGTGTCGATATTTTTTTTAAAATTAAATTTGAACTATTGCAAATAATTAACACAGAAAACTAAATCCTATTGAAATACATTTAAAAAATAACTTAACATCAAAAGAATGCTCAAAAACATAACTAAAGTGTATTTATCAATCCAAATCATAAAAAGGTGAATTTCTTTTGTTACCAAATAAACTGTGTAGTGATATCCAGGTATTGCTATTCAGAATAATAAATGATTATTAACAAATCAAATTAGTTAAAATAAGTTTATTTCATAACAAAATATACATCACTTAAATAATATTCATTTATAATAAAATACACAAAATTTATGTACATTCTATGTTCAATATAATTTACTCATTTTTTTTAAGTTTTTATTTTGGTGTGTATATATTAACTACATCATTGTACGTTGCAATGGCCATCACTCCACTGTCATACTGAAACTTTTTTAAAAACGTGTTTAAGTTTTAATTTATATCTTAGTGTGGTAAATTAATTATACATACTTCACTCACAAATCGATCGAACTGAGATAATGACCATTTTCTCATTGGATTCGTTAATGAAAACACTTCCAATTCACCCGTTTGTGTACTACTAATAAGACACCCCATCGTATGCAATAATCCTGTAATTACTTCACTATTTTCATTACAAATACTCTAAATAAATAAATAAATGAATTAAATGAATAACAATAATATCAAGAATCCAACCTGAATAAATTGAAAAATGCCTTTAGTCATATCCCAGACATGAATAACACCGTTTGAATCACCGCCAAAGAGAAATCCATCATCTCCACATGACATTCGATGAAGGTTATTAGACCATTTTAATGTAGTTAAAACCTTATTTGCATTGCGATCGTAAACTGAAATAGGCCAATCTTCATTTAACGTAATAATGTATTTTTCATTCATATATGTTTGCAAAACAGAATTTCCATGCGGGACAGTTTCATAAACTGGTAACAGTCCTCTTCTCACATCAAAAACTTTGAGTCCATTTTGAAAACCAGCTGCTACTGTTTTATCATGAATGTGTAGACAAATTATATCACCATCACATCTAGAGTTGATAAAAAGGCAAACCAAATATACATTTAAATAAACAAAAAAATTAATTACTTTGCAGAAGAAAGTTTTTCACAGCCGCTTTCCACATCCCAAATGTTTAGCCTTGTATCCCAAGAACCTGTACATAGCATCAAATTAGATGATGCGATTGATGTAATCCAATCCTGAAAAGACAAAATAAATTAATATCTTAAATTGTGTAAATTAAAGTATTTTTTTTAAATCACCGAATGAGCATTAAATTTGACATCTGCTATTATATCACTTTCCATAACAAGTCCTGGCTCGATTAATTTTTCTAAGTTCCAAAATTTGAGTGAATTATCTCGACATCCTGCACAAATGCAAACTTTTTGTTTCTGGAACGAAATTTAAAAGTTACAATTTTGTTTTCAAAATATAATGCAAAAGTCTAACTTTGAGCAAATGAATGTGATAAATTGCATTTTCTGACTCAACTTTCACTAAGTATTTATTCATATTTTGAGCATTATTTTTCCATCTACAATTCTCGGTTTCGGAAGCACACACTACCTTTTTCCAATTTACTGTTTCTTCATCTGACAACAAAATGTTAATTAATTAATTACAAATTCACGAGCATTTTCATTTTATTCTAAACACAGCTTTACCTAGTAAACGATAAATTGTATTTGAAACAATTCGTTTTTTCCATATGTAATCATCATATATTAAATTGTAAAATTCTTTACAGACAAGACACACAGATGTAATCAGAAATCTTGAATCAATATAAGAAAATATTATAAGCAGTAATTCAGGTTGAAGATCCAGCAGATTCATCTTAGAACTTTAAATAAAAATTATTTTAAACCGTATCTGAACATCAGCTTAAATGTTTGTTTTTGCATTTGGTTATTTTCAATCATTATGTAATCAGTTGTTTCGAAATAGTTCCAATCCCCACCAAAGAGAGAATGCAGACGCTAGAAGCATTACACATGTAACCGGCAGGAGCATCGCATAGTATAACCAAGTTTCGATAATCAACATCCTAAAATTAAATAAACATATAAATTATTAAGTACAATTTTTATTGGCTCATAATAGTGTGAAATATGTAATATTTACCTGTTCACATCATACAAATTCGATATACTGCTGACTAGGTAAGGAAATAACTAAAAGGTGATAATAATGCCTGTTCTGGGTTTTACATCTACCAGCGTCTGACAACTATCGAGCTCTAGTGGTAAAATAAAAAATTAATATTGTAAAAAAATTCTAAAATTCAGATTAAAAGAAATTTTCATAATAATAATAATGAAATAATTACAAACTTTAATCGTAACTATAAATTAATTTAATTGAAATTAATAAAAATTCTCTTTCATGAAAAATCATTTCCTACAAGTTATCATCAAAAATTAAGAAATTATGAAACTCAAAATGTAAATAGATATGCAATCAATGAAATAAAAACTTTTATTTAAAGTTCTAAAGATTTCCAAAACAATTACCATTCTTTTACCTTAAAAGTTGTAAAAATATTAAAATTACGGAGAAAAATAAATAGCTAACTCGCAAAAGTACATCAATTCTTCAGTATTAAATTTTAACTTTTATTTAAAAATTAATTTCCAACAACATTAACAGTACAAATATAAAAATGGAACCAACAGCTTAATACGTTTTTTGTAATCATTTATTCAATAATTCTAAATTCATTTCACTTTTAGTTAGACAGGGAAGTGTTTTCTCTTACTTTGAGCTATAGGGCAGCTAGAATAATCCATTTTTTAAAGGGTATCCTCGCGTTGATTTCTAACAAGGTTAGTTCCTTTTGCTCATTCATTTCACTTTTGATTCATCAATCATCCTTGTAAACCAATCCTTTTCCATCAGCATCAAATATTCGGTAGATTCGAGCTTGAAATCAGGAGGAAATCCGAGTAATTACTCATCTGGATTGCGTGTCCCACGTGTTAATTACACAATGGGAGTAGCAAGGAATTTCCGTGTAGCGTGTTTGTGGATCAGCCTTCTGCTTTTCTCCCCTTCTATTCTGCAGGGTAGGTGGCAGTAACATTCATTCAGGGCCTGCTAAAGGCTACATCCATTTCAGCCAATAGCAGTGAGGAGATGGTTTAGTACCTTTTTTAAACATGTGCTGCTCTTTAAATTATTTTTACAAAATCAAACATAATTTATTTTCGGTAGTTGTTTAATTGAATTTCGTTTATTAAATTTTATGTGTATAAAAAATTTAATATTAATTTTCAAAATTTTAATTTTATGTACTTTTATAGACGCCAATGACATAATCCCAACATTTGTCAACATTCCACCAGCAATTATGGACTTTTCCAACACCACTGGAGGAGTTCTTGTTTGCCAATCGTCTCAATCTAATACAAAAATTCAATGGTATTTGAAAGATGATTCACCTGTTACCAATGTCAATGGTCTTCGTAAAGTGGAATCTGAAGGAAAGATAATTTTTCCACCTTTTTCGGCTGAAGCTTTTCGTCAAGATGTTCATGCAACCGTTTACAAATGCACTGCTACTAATTCTCTTGGCACTATTGTGAGCCATGACATTCAAGTGAAAGCTGGTAAAAATATTGTCAAATCTTGTAAAGCTTCTTTGTAATTAGTATTTTTGGTATAGTTGTTCTTCAACCGTACGATGTCTACGTCTATGATGTTTATGCTATTCAAGGAAATACAGCAGTGATGCGATGCCATGTTCCAACTTTCCTTATGTCGTACGTTAATGTTACTGCTTGGATAAGGGATTCAGTGGTTATTATTAAGTCAGCTCAAATGGATGAAAGTAAAATACATTACAAAAGATTACAGACTAGAACAAAGTTAAGTTTTATATCTTAGATTCAAAGTACAGCCTTATGCCATCTGGCGAGCTATTTATCAAGGAAGTTGATATGAATGATGGTATGACTAGTTTCCACTGCCAAACATACAACCGTCTTACTGGTGAAACAACGCGAAGTGCAATGAGTGGAAAATTGTTCGTCACTGGTAAATACTCTATATTATGTAAGTCAGAAAATCTAAGTGCTATGTTTTTATTGTAGAGCCCCATGGCAATGTACCACCTAAGATATTTTTATCAGAAAAGAAAGTGACTATTAAACATGGGGAATCAGCTTTTTTACCTTGTGAAGTACAGGCAAATCCACCAGCTAACACTAGGTTAGAGTGTTAAATTAATATATTGTTTTTAAATTGTCTTATTTTTTTCTATTGTCATCAGTTGGCAAAGAATTGAGAAACAGGATTTGAGTAAAATAGGATTAGGCCGTCTACAGATACAGGTTTCTGGCTCTCTGATAATTAAAAATGCAAATCCAACTGATACTGGTACCTACAGATGTACTTCAAGCAATTCTGTGGGTCAAGATTATATTGATACTGAATTAATTGTAACAGGTAATAAGTACTGTAGAACGAAAAAATTCAGAATGTTAATCTGTAGTATATGTATAAAAATATAGATGCTCTTTCTGTCGTAATGGAGCCTAAATATACTACAGTTGATGTAGGAAAAGAAACATCAATTTTTTGCAAGGCCACTGGACGTCCAATTCAGAGTTTCAAATGGCTAAAAAATGGAAAATCAATTTCTTTCAATAAGCAAGTTTTTCTGAATAATGAAAACGATACAATTCACATTTTGGCAGCGTCTTCAGATGAGAAAGGAATTTATCAGTGTTGTGTTGCCAACGAATTTGAAACAGCTTGTGGAAGTACTGCAGTGTCGCTAGGAGGTAAGATATATATTTTAGTTCATTCAAAAACAAATTGGATTAAACAATTTGTGTGTATTTTTACAAATTTTTAAGATATGCCTCCAGTCATTATTGAAAAGTTTGACACATTAGTAAAAAATCCTGGCGACAAAATGAAGTTAAAGTGTATCGCTAAAGGCAATCCTTTGCCAATGTTTTCGTGGTTTTTGGACGGTAATGAATTAGAAAGTAATGATCAAATGACTATCA
>JAQFZN010001440.1:0-15912 GCA_034687075.1 Geophilus carpophagus
CAAAAGCCAATTTCGTAGATTTCAGGAAAGCCACGAAATTGGCTTTCCGAAAGCCAAAAGATATTGAATGCACCTAAAGTGTGCAGCCATCAAATAGGCTTATTGAAAATGAAGTTTATTTACGAGCTTACCGAATTGTTTCCAAGAGACCCAAATATTTTTATTAAATCATTGTCAATACTTCGGATGAAAATAACACTTCCAGGAATACACTAGACATGGTATCCTGGTTTTTTTGTTTAAGTAAAGTAATTTTTTACAGACAAGTGAAAATCAGTTTTAATCGGAATTAAGTGTAAAAAAGATACAAATTTAAATTGAAGCTGCATTGTTTAGTTTGCTTTTGCATTTTACTAGAAGTAAATAATGCAAAAATTGCCATCACCACAACTGGAATAAATTAAATTTATAAACTAACTACCAATATAAGTACACAACCATTTGTGAGTTCAAACAGTATTTTCAAGTACTGACTAGAATTAAATAAAATCCCAAAAATGGAAAAATGTTTACAATTGAAAAAAAAAAAAACAAACAAACAAAATATTTTTTCTTTAACATAAAAACATAGAAAAATAACATTATAATTGTGAAACAATTTTTGACAAAAAATAATTCTGTGACCTCTTTTATACACTACTTTGAGGTAACAAATGAATTTATAATTAGTCTATCTATTTACAATATTGGCAACTAGAAAAATAATAACAAAAAAAAACAATCAGTAGATTACCTGATCAATTGATGTGATTAAATAATAAATAAACATTCTTGATTATACACTCTGTGGTTAAGTAATAGTGAAAAAAAACATCAATTTCTTTCCTAAATAATTCTAGGTTAGAAAATTTGCAAACCATCTGTACAATAAATGCAAACTGGTATGAAATATTAATTCTAACAATTAGTTAAAAATTATTTTCACCCAAATCACCTAACTATTACATCTTTAACGTGACAAATCTACATAGAAATCGTGCTTCGCCGAATAGCGGCTGATAAAAACGGATTAGGATCAGGCTCTTCCGTTAATAACTCAACTTTAACCCATTCTTTATTGACACTAGACCGTCGAATAGCGTCGATCACAGCTTGAATATACTGTCCATCATCAAAAGTAGCTGCCATGGCAACAGGTTCCTTGATCCAGTTATGCTTCTCTTCTATAGGTGCAAAAGCTTCTTTTAAGGCATTCACCATTTTGATTAATCCTTTCATGTACGGTTTAGGGAGTATTGTATGCAATCTTTTATTATCCATTGAAGTTTGTTTCAAATCTTCAATATCAAGATAAAGAACTTCTTCCTTTGATTCTTTACCTAAATCGTTTATCTGGCCATAAAGATCTCCACCACGAACTACCAACCGACCTTTCGTACCGCATATTAAAACATCTTGAACAAATTGTCCCGGTAAATGATTATTAAGTGTAACTGTAACCAAAGCATTGTCGTCCATTTCCATTTGAAATGTGCAGAAATCGTCGCTAGTAATTTGCCGGATTCCATTGATTTTTGAATTCGTTTTCTGAAATGTTCGAACCAATCCGTGAACTCGAACTGCTTTTTGTCCTGTTATGTACGAGATGATATCAATAATATGGCTTCCAATAGTGGTTAAAACTCCTCCTCCCATTCGATCATCGCACATCCAATCGTAATGATCATCAACTAAGCTGCCACATTGTACACGAACATCACACACAGTTACATCGCCAATATACCCATCTTGAATACATTTTTTCATTTGTACATATGCCGGCAGAAATCGAAGTCCATGTCCTAAAATGGAAATTAAACGAGGATAATATTGAGCGCCATGAACCATTTTTAACACCTCCGATTGTGATAATCCCGCCGGTTTGTCACAGACTACATGTTTGCCGATACCCAACGCTTTAACAGCTATCTGGCTGTGTAAATTTGGGGGACAAACGATGTAAACTAAATCAACATCTTTTCTTAATAAAACTTCATCTACTCGATTTGTGTAGAATGGAATTTCTAATTCACTTGCTAAATTGGCGGCTATTTCCAATGTTCTGCCCCAGATTGCTTCTACTTTAAATCCTTTGCTTCGTAAACAGGCCACGAGTACTCGAACTACATTTCCCGTTCCAAATACTCCGATTCCAGGTAACATTTTGGCTAATAAGGACGGTTGAAACACGAAAACGAGCGAGTCATCGCCCACATTTTGTTTTGAAAGACTAGAATATATATATATTTCTTTTCACGAGCCTTTTTTGTAAAATATTAAACTTTCACCCGTTTCCGTTCCTAGAAAGTACATCGCTGACATCAATTCCGATTTGACCAGGATATAGTTATCCGTTAGGAAACAATTCGAGTTTCACCATCATTTTCAACGTTCGTTCTCTGTCGAACGAGTTAAAAACATTCCCGTCGGCTATTTGAGTTTGAAAGCACACCAACCGTACCAAACTGTGTGAAAAATAAAAATGCTATTAATTAATTTTAAATATAAGTAGATGAAATATTAAAAATCCATTCTGATGTAATTATGTGTGATGAAAATCAGTCACATTTTTCTAACAGGTAGTAATAACGTGATCAATGAGATATGTTTTTGATATGAACGTGCTTGGCATGCCATACATATTGGAAGTGGCGCGCCCTGTCATGAGTAATTTTTAACTTAAATATTTTATTTACAAACTGAAGATTATTTCCGGTTATGGTACCGCTGATATTTGAACAGTTTTATTTTAGATTGTGATTAAGTTACGTGGGTACTTGATGTAACTTTAGTTTAACTATGTCATTGCCGTCTGAGAAAGTAGTTGAATTAAAACAAATTATTCACACTCATCTATCTGAGGTAATATAAACATTTCAAAATGTGGTTGATGATGACTATTTATTTAATCATCCAAATGATTCATTCCAGACAAAAAAAATTAGCATTGATATACGTTGCAAATACTTTGATGTGTCATTGATTATAGTTCATTATTTTTTTAGAGTAATGTTCAAGAAAAATTGAAAACTGTTTTATCAGAAACTTTAGTGAACTCGGATTTAACAAATGTGGATGATGTAACGGTCAGCTATCACATTCAAGAAGCTCTTCGTAAACATGGAATCATCACTGCTGTTATGAATGAATTAAATGAAAAATGGCAAGAAAATAAAGAAACCAAACTTAAAACAGAACTTCATCCCTATTCATCACCTAATTCGCAAAGTAATTTGATCAATTTAATATGACCAGTTTACAAAATTAATTTAAGCATAATTTTCACTTTTAAACAGGAAATTTAAAACACAAGCAGTTATACTTACAAGTTGTACAAGGAAAAGCGTTTCTTGATTATTTGTCAGATCAAGACTCCCTTCCTGGACAACCTGGTCCTTATTTTCGTATTTTTATTAAATTTTTTAATCAAAGGTTTCGGTCTCAATTAACTTTGTGTTCCTGCGAACCGGAGTTTAACGAAGGATTTTTATTAGATCTACCAACAAAGTCAGGTTCAGGTAAATTGAATGAACAAAATAAATTCATAATTACTGATTAATACGTTGATTTTGTTTAGGAGATTCTTTTGACAGTTGTAATGCATCCGATTTATTATCAATTTCGTCTCCAATTCATTTAGTCCTCATTCGAATTGATCAATTGGGTTACAATACTTTGATTTCATCTCATTTTCTCGAATGGAGATCTATATTAACAAATTACGACAGTCGTATGCATTTAGCAATTGAGCTGTATGGTATTGGTACGGTATTTAGTAACATCAATTATCAATTACATATAAAAAAAAATTAAATGCATTTTTTTAGGATCGGAAAATCAAGTACCAATAGGAATACTTGAAGTTAAATTGGAATTAATTCCAGAATTATCTGACATTCTCAGCCCAGATGTTGTCACTACTCAATTGAATTTAGAACGTAGCAGACGAACAGAACAAGAGAGATTGTTTCTTGTGTATGCAAAACAGTGGTGGAAAGAATATCTTCAAATCAGAACGAATCATGAACATCGCTACGTAAAAATATTTGCTCAAGATGAGAATGGTTCAACACATCCTGTTACACAGTACATCTCACCTTTGCAAACTGGTCGCTTGATAGAAACACCTCACGAAGCAGCTTGGTTTGTGGCACTGATCCCATATGGAGCTATGTCTACTGTAGGTGGGAGTGGTAAATCAAAAATGGAACGTTGGGCCAATATTCACACAATTTTGTGTCTTAATAAAGGCGTAAGTTGTTAGAAATTTTTTTTAAATTTAATATTTAAAATAATAATTTTAAAATAGAAATAATTTGTTAATTAAAAATTTATATTTTTATAGGATTGTGAAGAACATGCTATTATTCTTTGTAGTTTGTTACTTGGGTTTGGATTGGATGCTTATGTGTGCATTGGAAGCAAATTTAACAATGAACCATACGCATGGGTTGTTACATTAGGTTACACTGGATATTCTGTATTCTGGGATCCATTGACAGCAAATAAGTAATCAAAGCTTTTGAATATCACAAAAAAGATGAATAGTTTTTAAAATTTATGTAATACAGGTACAATCACATTCCAATTCGTCCAGAGGATCCACCAATTATTCCTCAACATAAACCAGAATATCCATTTATTAAAATTGGTTGCCTTTTTAATCACCGAAGCTTTTATGCAAACAGTCAGGTTTGGTAAATTAAAATAATATAATTCAAAGCGTATCTAACTGAGTCTTTTTCCAGCCATCCGATTCTGTATTCACTTGTCAGTTTGATTTATCTAATGAAGGATTGTGGAAAAGAATGTCAGCCGATAATTTACAAGCAATTAATGCTAATCGAACGTGGGTCACTGTTCGACCACCATCTCTTGTAGTTAACCCTTTAGATCCATATCTAGCGAGTAATGATCTTGAGCAAGAATTACAAGCATTTACTTTGGAATATAGAAGAGTAAACGATTGGTTTTTGTAATTATATTTTCAAATTTTATACAATTAATGTATCGTAACAGGATTTAGGTTTAACTACAACTTGGGATTCACAGTTATGTTACCTACTTGGACAAGCATTAAATAATTATGAAATAGAAAAGAAGACTGGTAATGTATTTACTTGTTATTTTTTAAATTACAGTATGTATTAAATTTACTTTTTATTCATAGCTGTAACAATAAATAATGATGAATTTCATTTGGCAATACGTCGTGCTGTACCTAATGGTCATACTTTCAAAGGATTTCCTGCTCGTTTTAGTCACATACACGCCCGTCGGATATTTGCTGCATGCCTCAAGTAACAATTTTTAACAACAATGCTATGCTCTGGATAATAATAGGTTTGTTTTTATTGTTTTTAAACAGATCGAGTTTGTGTGACGATATTCTCCGCTGCCGAGGGGACGTTGTCCGTCACGCTGTAAGAGCACGAGTATTCGTGTATCCTGAATCAGTTGTTTCAGCCTGGGTCATGATAGCAGTCAAGTATAAAATTGTAGTCTAATATTCAAACTAAAAAAGATTTAATTATTAATTTATATTTTGTATTTATATTAAATGTTTTATTTTTTAAAATCTGATAATAAAAAAATTTCAATGAAATAAAACGTTTTTACTATTGACTCAAAAGAAAACAATCTTTTAATCTTAAAATTTCAATGAATACAGCAAAAATTTTTAAATATTTACATTCCACCTCTCAATCGCAAAACTAAATGCAATGTCGATTCTTTCTGGATATTATAATCCGACAAGGTACGACCATCTTCCAACTGCTTTCCAGCAAAGATCAAACGTTGCTGATCCGGTGGAATGCCTTCCTTATCCTGGATTTTAGCCTTAACATTTTCAATCGTATCTGAAGGTTCAACTTCGAGAGTGATGGTCTTTCCAGTCAAAGTCTTCACGAAAATTTGCATTCCTCCTCTAAGACGCAAGACGAGATGAAGAGTAGACTCCTTCTGAATGTTATAATCGGACAAGGTGCGACCATCTTCCAACTGCTTTCCGGCAAAAATCAGACGTTGCTGATCTGGGGGAATTCCTTCTTTGTCCTGGATTTTAGCCTTAACGTTTTCAATGGTATCTGATGGCTCAACTTCGAGAGTGATGGTCTTTCCAGTTAAGGTCTTTACGAAAATTTGCATTCCACCTCTCAAACGCAACACGAGATGAAGGGTTGATTCCTTCTGAATGTTGTAGTCCGACAAAGTGCGGCCATCTTCCAATTGCTTACCAGCAAAAATTAAACGTTGTTGATCCGGTGGGATGCCTTCTTTATCTTGAATTTTAGCCTTAACGTTTTCAATAGTGTCTGATGGTTCAACTTCGAGAGTAATGGTCTTTCCAGTCAAGGTCTTGACGAAAATTTGCATTCCACCTCTCAACCGGAGTACAAGATGAAGAGTTGATTCCTTCTGAATGTTATAATCGGACAAGGTGCGACCATCTTCCAACTGCTTTCCGGCAAAAATCAGACGTTGCTGATCTGGGGGAATTCCTTCTTTGTCCTGGATTTTAGCCTTAACGTTTTCAATGGTATCTGATGGCTCAACTTCGAGAGTGATGGTCTTTCCAGTTAAGGTCTTTACGAAAATTTGCATTCCACCTCTCAAACGCAACACGAGATGAAGGGTTGATTCCTTCTGAATATTGTAGTCCGACAAAGTGCGGCCATCTTCCAATTGCTTGCCAGCAAAAATTAAACGTTGTTGATCCGGTGGGATGCCTTCTTTATCTTGGATTTTAGCCTTAACATTTTCAATGGTGTCTGATGGTTCAACTTCGAGAGTAATGGTCTTCCCAGTCAAAGTCTTGACGAAAATTTGCATACCGCCCCTCAAACGCAATACGAGATGAAGGGTAGACTCCTTCTGAATGTTGTAATCAGATAAAGTACGGCCATCTTCTAATTGTTTTCCGGCGAAAATTAAACGTTGTTGATCCGGAGGAATGCCTTCCTTATCTTGGATTTTGGCCTTCACATTTTCAATCGTATCAGAAGGCTCCACTTCGAGGGTAATGGTTTTCCCAGTTAATGTTTTCACAAAAATCTGCATTTTCCTGTAATAAAGTATAAAATAAGTACTGTTATTCTAATTAATTAATTTTATATAGAAATAAAACTCATTTATGAGTTTCAATATCTTAAATCAATTGACGTCATTCGTCTCCGCCATGACACTTCAACATAAAAAGAACAACTTGGCATCCATTTTGTTAACAAAATTCATAACCAGTTCACTTTCTGTTACTAAAATTGCAATTTTAGAACATTTAATATTAAATTTTTCTTTTTTCTTTAAAAAAAAAAAATTAATCATTTAATTAAATCTATCATCAATAAGCAAGTAGCAAATTACTTCAAACAAATCGTAATTGGTTTCAACATAATTTGTTCATATCTACATCTATCTTAGATTTCGTATATAAACGTGAAGCGTTTTAACTAATAATTAATTAATGTTATAAAATTCAAAGATTATACTTACAATAAATTTCCGAAGAGCTAGGAGTACAACACACAACAGCAGGTCTGTTCAGGTCAATCTCTGACGAGGGTATTATAAGCGAAGTATGACGTCAAAAACACTAATCTGCGCACGCGCATTGGTAGTCGCGCATGCGCAAATGAATAAAAAAGGACTTAGCTGAAATTTTCGCCATCTGTGCCTTGCGCGAAGGGACTTAGTCTATTTTTCGACATGGACGTGCAGTTTAGCAATCACATGTCTACGATTAATATGGTATGTATATTTTATTTTTACGGTATACGACTGATTTAGTTTTGTCTATTTTATTCGATTTTCATAAATTTGAAGTTTTATATCCAGTTGAAATTGCTATACGGTAGTGGAATAATGCCGACTTTTAAGCCTAATGGCTGAAAAATTCTAAGTCCCATCGCCATGGTGGAGACTAAGTTCGCACTTTTGTTGTTGGCTATGTAAAATTTTTTTTCTATGTTTAAATGTAGCGTTTAAATTTCATCTGATCGAATAAATATGACGATTGATGATCGAACAAGATCGAAATATATATTTGTTAGGCTGAAGACTAAACATTTTTCTACAAAAGATTTTTTTAATCGGTCTTTGTATTTTGTTATGTAGGAGAACAAGGCGAATTTGGACTCAGCCGTAGAAACTGGAGTTGGTAAGAATTTGATTTTTTTTGCTGTCATTTTTTTCCATTTTTTCTAAGCATATCAATTTTCATAACCATAGCATTGTTTACATTTGTTTTAAAAAATCTATAAATTATCACTCTTGGAATTTTTTTAAACATTCTTAAAGACTATAAACTATGTAAAGAAAAACAACAGTAAAAGCTAAAACTAATTTGATATATTTGAAATTGAAATTAAACAGCAAAATTAACTTTTATCATTTTAAAAAATGAAAATTAGATGTTTAACTTTACAAATGTATTATAAATTTTAAAAATTTATGGTTTCAAATTATTAATTCTAACCGTTTTGGCATCCATTCAGCATAATAATTTTTCTTAAATTTATGTTTTGTTAATTTGTTTACTTAAGTCCTAAACAAAACTGCACAAGACAATTCTACTGTTTAATAGAATTCCCAGCTTACGTTGCACAAACATTATGCCACGTGTGTTGACGTCAGTGAATGCATTTTATATTTGTTTAAGCGATTTTTTACTGGTTAGAACTATTAGCGGGAAATCAGATAAAAATTGCTTAGAGTTTTTAAAAACTGTATCAAATTAAATGGAATTTTGTTACGAATTTTTTTATGAATATTCGTTTTAAGGCTCTGTTGAGAATTCTCCGGTGAAAACGGTACATGCTAATCCAGATGTTTCTAAACTGAAAAGCAACGAAAACAAAGTTCGGAACGATAAAGATAAACATAAAAGCAAGCACAACAGTGAGAAGCATAAAGAAAAATCGAAGCATCATCATAAAGATTCGTCGAAACATGGAAAATCCAAAGAAGAAAAAAGTGTGAAAGAGGAGAAGAAGCACAAAGACGTTCACAATTCTTCAGTCAAGACCAAAGACAGTAATTCTTCGATAGGATCTAAGATTAAAGAAAACAACTCACACAATAATTCACACAAAGTAATTAATTTGTAGAATTATTTCAAGTACAAAATCGAGTTAACGATTTCTATTTTTTATTAGGAGTCCTCGTCCAAAGCTAAAGAGAACTTTACGTCACCTCAGGTGGCTAAACTAAAGCTGAAATTGAACAATTCCACGAGCAGTATTAGTATTAAATCGGAATCATCATCAACTACTTCCTCACCTGTCAAGGGTTCAGATTCAGCCAAAGTGAAAACGAAAGACTCGCATAGTGTTAATAAAGTCAACAGTTCAAGTTCCAAAGCTGAGAAAACGAAAGTACCTGATAAAAAGGAACATAGAAAGGAACACAAAGAATCTAAAGTAAGTATTATAAAAGTCTTAGCTTTTGTTTAGTGTTTGTTTCTTTCTTTTTCCTTCTTTTTTGTAATTTTTTTGATTGTTTGTATCGATTTTATGGAACAATTTGTTGTATGACGTGTGGTATGAAAGTATTTTAATGTTTTTTAGCATAAAGAACATGAAAAAGATAAACATGGTGAAAAGAAAGAAGAGACAAAAGTGCATAAAGAGAAAGAAAACAGAGGGAAAGGAAATTTGGATGGGAGTAAAATAAGTAAGATTTAATTGATGATTTTTTTTTGTGAAACTGTGTTGTCGATTTATTCGTTTGTTTGTTTGATTGATTGTTTGTGCTTACGTGTTTTCAATTTCGGCTTCAGGCAAATCGAAGGATCACCATAAAGAAAAACAGGAACAAAACATGCAGGTGATTGATCTGCCTTTAGACTATGTTATTAGATTCAGCTTCAAACTTGAACTCATATTTTTAAATTGTTGATGTGTTATTAAGTTTTTTCTGTTTTTTTTTTTCAGGTTAAAATAAAATCTGAACCAGGAATGGTTAGAGCTAAGGAGGAACCGACGAGTGAAGATGATGTGCCGCTGGTAATTTAATTTGTTTAATTTACTTTATTTCTCGAATTGTGTGTGCTTTCTAATGTAGAAGTCGACTTGAAATAGAGGCACATTCCATGTGGTGATGATGTTTGGTTTAAAATAACATTATTAAATTTATGATAAACTGGAGAGGGATAAATTTACATTAACAAATTTTTTTGGTAAACAATTTGAATGTAAATTTAACCCTTTTTAATTTAAAAGATTTTAACTTGTGCATTAAAATAATTGAAGCACCCAAGTTTCCAAACAAAATTTAAAACTGCATCTATTGAAAATATTTCAATCGAGAAATATTGTAATATATTTTGTAATTTAAAAGTAGATATATAAATATTAAACTGAAATTGAAGATGAGTTTTCTATTAACTTAATCATTATTTCATGTGTACTTTTTTGTTCCCCCAAAAGTTGCACGTAACTAAAAACCTGAAACATCATACGAGTAAAGTAAGTTTCTGTGAAAGACTTATTCACTTTAAAAACTTTATTTTCGTTTGTTCTAAAACAGAGAAATTGATTTCTGACGTAAAAATGTTTTTTTTTGCATGGTACAGTTGGTTTTTTATTTATATTTTCTTTAAATTAAGTGATGTTGCATTGTGAAATTATTAGAATTAAAATTTCAATATTTTTTAATTTGAAATGCATGTGATACAAAATCAAACTATTTTAATCTTAGAGCTGCTTTTAATTTTTTTAGGCGTCACGAATAAACTCACATCCGCAGATTAAAACGGAGCCCCAAACAAAGGCACCATCAAAAAATAAGTCTAGCAAGAAAAGGCCATTAGATTCTGATTCTGATGAGGAGCCTTTATCTGCACGGTTAACGAAAGCTAAAGTACCGAAGAAAGAATCCAAGAAAAGGAAAGTTGATGATTCAGATGATGAGCCGGTATGTGCATAACGTTTGTTGATAGTTTAGAATTTTATTTTAAAAAATTTAAAATTTTTATAGATACTGAAGAAGGTTAAAAAAAATGCTACAAATAAAAAAACCCAACAAACATCACAAAATGAAGGAAGTCCTAAAAAGAGGGGAAAGAAAGACGAAGGACAAGATGTGTGGAAGTGGTGGGAAGAAGAAAAATACGATAATGGAATAAAATGGAAAACATTAGTTCATAAGGGGCCAGTATTTGCTCCAGATTACGAGCCGTTGCCAGATTCTGTTCACTTCCTTTACGATGGTAAATAATAATTAATAATGTTTTAAATTTTATTACTCTTGCTTATATTTTTTAATTTTATGCAGGTAAAGTAATGAAATTGAAGCCTAAAGCAGAAGAAGTTGCTTCATTTTATGCTAAAATGCTTGATCATGACTATACGACCAAAGATGCGTTTAATAAGAACTTTTTTAAAGATTGGCGAAAAGTAAGTTATTGTTACTGTTTTATTTTGTTTTATTTGCTTTAAAATATATTTACTTAATCCTGATTGTTTTGGCAGATGATGACGGAGAGAGAAAAGGAAACTATAACTGATCTAAAAAAATGCAATTTTACTCACATGTGCCAGTATTTTAAAGATAAAACTGAAGAAAGAAAAAGTATGACCAAAGAAGAGAAACTAGTGAGTTTTTGATTGGTTTCTAAAATTTATAAATGTAAACTATTATTATTTTTGTGTTTTGCAGGAAATTAAAAAACAAAATGAAGCAACAACCCAGGAATACGGATTTTGCATGATCGATAATCATAGAGAAAAAATTGGTAACTTTAAAATTGAACCGCCAGGACTTTTCAGAGGTCGTGGTGAACATCCAAAGATGGGAATGTTAAAGAAAAGAATCGAACCGGAAGATGTGATCATTAATTGCAGTAAAGGAGAAGGCCAACCTAAGCCTCCTAAAGGCAGAAAGTGGAAAGAAGTTAGACATGACAATTCTGTAAGTTGAAACTAATTAATTATTGACTTTGAATACTTTTTTTTATAATTGTTTTTTAAAATAATTTTCAGGTAACTTGGTTGGCATGTTGGACTGAAAATATCCAAGGTCAAACAAAATATGTGATGTTAAACGCTAGTTCAAAACTTAAAGGTGAAAAAGATTGGGGTAAATACGAAGTAGCACGCAAACTTAAAGGAGGTGTGGATAAAATTCGTGAACAATACCGACAAGATTTTAAATCAAAGGAAATGAAAGTGCGACAACGAGCTGTGGCATTGTACTTTATTGACAAGGTTATTTTGTTGGAAGGTTTTTGGGAAAAGAAATTATTTTTATTAATAGCCTTTTTTTTTTTTAATATTAGCTTGCGTTGAGAGCTGGTAATGAAAAGGAGGAAGGCGAAACTGCTGATACAGTTGGTTGTTGTTCGTTACGAGTGGAACACATTAAATTATATGAAGAAAAGGGTGGTCAACAACATGTTGTGGAATTTGATTTTCTCGGTAAAGATTCCGTGCGATATCTAAATAGCGTACCAGTGGAGAAAAGAGTTTTTAAAAACCTACAAATATTCATGGAAAATAAGAGACCAGATGACGATTTATTTGATCGACTCAATGTAAATATTTGGTGCGGTCTTAATTTAAAACTGGTTAATTAATTTTGTTTACATTTAGACAACTACACTCAATAAACATTTGAACGAGTTAATGGATGGATTAACAGCTAAAGTTTTTCGAACATACAACGCCTCAATTACTTTACAACAACAATTAGATCTGTTAACTAAAGAAAACGACTCCATTCCAGCTAAGATTTTGTCTTATAACAGAGCCAATCGCGCAGTTGCTATTCTGTGTAACCATCAACGCTCAGTACCTAAAACATTTAACAAATCGATGGAAAACTTACAGAATAAGGTTAGTTGTAGTGAAAATGTGTTATAAACTAAATTTATTTTAAATCAATTTTATTTTAGATTACGGCAAAGAAAGAACAAATTGCTGATACAGAAAAAGAGTTGAAGAAACTCAAACGAGAAAAAGTGTAAGTTTTTTGGAGCAGTAATTTTTTGTTCTTATTAATGCTTTTTAATATATTGTAGTGCATATGATAAAAAGAAAAAAACTTTGGACCGATTACAAGAACAGCTAGTTAAATTAGAAGTACAGGCAACGGATAAGGTAAAAATATTTTATTTATAATACACTGAGTTTTAATCTATTAATTAATTTTGTTATTTATTTTTGCGCATTTCAGGAAGAAAATAAAGAAATAGCATTGGGCACTTCCAAATTAAATTATTTGGATCCAAGAATTAGTGTTGCATGGTAAAGTGCAAAGTAATATTATTTTTAGTTTGTGGTTTGAATGTTTTCTTTTGATTTTTAGGTGTAAAAAATGGAATGTGCCAATTGAGAAGATTTACAATCGCACGCAAAGAGATAAATTCCGTTGGGCGATAGAAATGGCTGGGCCTGATTTTGTCTTTTAACAATACGCCAAAGCCATTCGGCGAAGTTTAGGGCAAGGAATTTTTTTTTGTTTGTTTTTAAATATAAGATTTTTTTTTAATTTTAAATGTCAAGTGATAGCGTATTAATTTATTTGCTGTGACAAGGCTAGATTGAAATCTTTGACAAAAATGTGATTCCTACATGTGTATTGTTGAAGGGTTGTTGGTTTTAACTATTAGTTACAATTTGCATTTCTGCTTATATTTGTAACGATAGGTTTAGTATGATAACCCTATGGCTATTTTCAATTCTTGTTTATTATTATGTTTATGTTTATTCATTTATACTTCTTTCCCATTATTTTAATGTATTTCACATATTACAAATTGGAGGGGAAAAGATGTTTGTACATTCCAATTATAATCTTAATACCAAACGAATTATGATTTTGTTGCTCTAAAACATATCCAGAATGGGCCCTAACTTCTGTCTTATGTCTGATGAGTTGGTATTGAAATACAAAATAGTGAGTGACTTTAAAATTAATCGTGTCTTTTGAAAAAAAAAAATTTGTAAGAAAAGAGCTGGTTTAATTTAAATTTAAGTATGAATTTTCAAATTTTTAAGTTTAAAATGACATTTTGTACAAAGGGAATAATTCTTAACGATTTTCTTCTAATAGTGAAAAGAAAAGAAAAGAAAAAAACAAAAAAAATCTTAGAATTTGTATGGAAAAATTGTAGGAACAGTGACTAAATTTTGAAGTATCTGTAATGTTAATCCTAAATCTTTCTGTGAAATATCAGTCTGTAGCCCTCTTCAATCAACGATTTGTTCCATTGCTGTTGTTGTAAATTGTTTTCTAATTATATAATGAATTTGAACTTAGTTGACGTGTTATTTAGGTGCGAAATTTAAAGACAATTCAGTATGGTATCATTTGTCTTATATTGGATGAATTGTGGGTTAACGGAATTTTTTTAATAAAGAGAAAAAAAATGTGGGCTTTATATATTATTACTATAGTAGTTGTTTTTTTTTTTTAACTTTTATTATTATTTCTAATAATAGTAGTGACATCTCTGGTATTTACATTTAGTAAATTAATAAGCAAATGTAAAATTGAACTGAATTTATATTGTGACCAGTTTCATTTAATTTGAACATTAATGACGGCAATTTAAGAGTGGTTAAAAAGACAATAAAACCAAGATACTATAATGGAAGGTTTCTGATTCCCTCAGGCAACTGCTTTTCATATGAAGGAAATTGCTACACAAATCAACAGACCAATTTGTGGGACATTGAACTCTAAATGAATAGGTTTGTATAAAGTATAAAAGTTCTATAGAAATTGCACACTTTCTACACCTGGAAAGGTTCTTTGTTTCGTGTGTACTATACATGAAATATTCTCACAAGAGAGGGTACACGAAGTAAGCTGTCACGTGTTGTCATAAAAACAAGGTCATAGGACAAAGCAAAAGAAAGTCTCCTGGATATTATTTTTTTTCCTTTCCTTTTTTGTTGTTGTACACATTCCATAATCCCTATGCGAGATTTATATCTGGGTTTAATCTCCTTATCAACAACTCAATGTATTTTACTTGTAAGTTGATAAACCGAAAATGCCTACCAAGGACAGGTCCCTGAATGTCCATTTTAGCAACTCGACCACTACAAAGGTAAGAAATAAATTATTCATATATTTTTATTTAATAATTTAAATTTTGTACATCATATTTATTTACGTGTTTAGATTTGTTCATACACTCTCTTCTTGAGGTCACTAGGTATGATCTGATAAAATTTTACTTTCGACTTTTTTAACTTTTCTATTTGCCCTTAGGCACAACTTTATTACTAAGTAGCTCCATAGTATGCATCACATCGGCTACCATTGGTTTTCTTAGCAGAGAAGCGGATTCAACATCTTCCATTTTTGTTTGTGGTGTTTTTTCACTTCTACAAGGTATTTTAATATTATGTGGAAGTTTAGATAAGCAACGCTATTACCGAGCATTGAAAGCTGGTGAAATATTAGGTTTCTGTAACCTGATATTAGTAGTTATCGGCTTTTTAACGAACCTCGAAGCCTGGAAAGTTCATACTAATAATTGTGATGTGTGTGGACTATCCCTACAACAGGAAGAACTGGCAACTGATACGTTAGGGATACAGTGTAGTTGGTTTTGTGATAAAGAATTTTCTTTGTGGCACATATTTTTATGCCTATGGTTGTTTAAAGTTGGCATTATTAGTTTGATCTTGTCTTGCAGCATTTGGTTTTATTTTAGTTGACATTTTTAAGCACAATTTTGTAACAAATTCAACCGAAACATTCCATTTAATGAATATGAATTGCATTTAATTTAAATTTATACAATTTTATTTCCTCATGAAAAAAATTATGTATGTTGAATTACTGTGTATGCAATAGGTTGTTACATAAGCTGGTTGTGTTAGTTGCATAATTCATAACCACGTGGCTATTTTTAACAGTTATATCATCTAGCACAAATATTTATCCGGAATTTGTAAATATTTTATTTCTTTTATAAGG
>JAQFZN010001441.1:0-15911 GCA_034687075.1 Geophilus carpophagus
CTCAACATGTATTACGTTGATTAAACCTGTTATTATTCATTTCAATTCCACAAAACCATCTCAATTTATTTCCACAATTGCAAGTAGATAGCAAACAATTTTCACATTGCTTAATTCAGATAAAATCCAAACAACATTATTTTTATCATTATCAGAACAAGAGAAAAATTAAGACAATTGTGATAATCAATGTAATTGTAAAACATTGAATACAGCTATTGTAAATTTCCCATTTTCAAAACAAATTATTAATATCGTTATTACTTTATAAATCCAGAAATCAGATTAGATTGTTTAAAATTTATTACTAAACAACATATGGTCATAAAGATGTGGTCAAAATGAAATATTACAATGTTACAAAAACTTGCATAGACTGTATCATTCTAAAAGAAAATGAAATATTTTATTATAAAACTAGATGTCAACAGTAACTCATAAAACACTGTCAAGATGAAATAAAGATAAAGGTGTGCTTATTGTAAATGAATATGCATTTTTCTAACATAACAATTAATTCAATGTTTCTATTTTATACAATACAAGTAAACAGTAATCCAAAACCCAAAGTGCTTTCATGGATGATTACTTTCTCTACTCTATATTCAAGTACTAGATTCCTTGGGAATTGATTTCTTACAATCAACTGAATTGTCCAATCAAGAGCAATCTGCATTGCTTGTTGACAATGTTTGTCAAGTATTAAAGCTGCACAATAGATTGCTCCAGATTGCCTGTGAGGCTAGTTTGATGTTCTTATTCTCACATAACTAGATAGAAGTCCAGTTTTGCAACTATAGTAAAATTTGAATAAAGGCAAAAGTTTGAAAAAAGCATAAAATTTGAACACAAGCAAAAATCTTGCAATACAAGTATTTTGGTTTTTAATGAGATTAGAGAAGCACACAACCCAAAAATAATTTTTTTCCTGTTTAAAAAGGTTATTGTTTTAATATTTAGTATGTGAATGTTTGTTATTGGACATGTTTAATAATAGAAATAAGAAAGAAAGTAATTTGATATTTGCTGTCCCAGCCTGTGTAGGCACCAATCAAAATAATGTTGATTATTTTTAGCGGGGAACTAGCTCCCATGTAACAGTGGAAGAGCGGATACAACATTGATAAAATGGTGTCATTGTACTTGTTTTGTTTTAATTTGGCTGTTCCATGTTTCAGCTTATCCTCTTTTGTAAACTCACAACTTTAACCTTGTGAAAAGAAATAGTTCTAAAGTGACTGTTAAATAACAAATTACAAACAAGAAATATGGGGATACATTTATTGCTATTAAACAGATTGCAGTGTGGCAAATAAATAAGTAAGTATCACTAAAACCTGAAGGGAAAAGTCAGAATATCAAGGTGTTTCTACTTTTTTTGATTCTGCAATTAGACACTACCTAAATTTATAGTTTAATGGAAAACTAGACATGCACAAGCACAGAAAAAAGATTAGAAGTTATACTACACCTTACAATCATAAATATACAATTTATAAAAAAAAACTCTGTTGTGTAAACTGACTATTACAACCCCTGGCAAAAAGTTTTCAAACCTGCTGTTGCTATTTAAAAAATCTGTTTGTGAGTATTTTGCTTGTAAATAAAAATCAATGGCATAAAATAAAAATATACATTTTATTGACTGTTATTGACAAATATCACTGTTTGTGTGCCAAAATTGAGCTCAATTGGCCCAACAGTTTAATCAAAAAAAAATCTTTTGTACAACCTATCATGGAAATAAGTTTTAGAATATGAGTTAGCTTGGAAAAAAGTATTAGAACATTTGAATAAAAATTTTATTTAAAGCAAAATAATTTGAATAAACTAATCTATTTATTAAAAGAATTAAAGAACACACTCATTCTACCAATGATTAAAAGCTTTGCAATAAATAAGTAAAAAAAATTATTCAGAAATGCATCCAAACAAAATTTATAACAAGGATTTTCAAAACCAAGTAGTGAAGTTGCTAAAAGATAGCAAATCACAGAGAGAAGTTAACCAAGTTATGGGTCATGCATTGTCAACTGTAAATTACATTTGAAAAAAAAATCAGGAGACAAATAATATAAAAAAATCACCCAAAAAGTTGCTAATCAAAAAAAATAAGCAATGTGCAAGATCACTCATTTAAAAAAAAATCTGTTTAAAAAAAGAAAGTCAACATCTAAAGAGATAAATGCATACTGGAAAACATGTGGTACAATTGTTTGTGATCAAACTGTAAGAAATAGATTAAATGTGACATGGGTTTTTATTTCTGTAAAGTAAAAACAATATCACTGATGATCAAACTGCACATGTAAACTTGCTTAAATAGGACCAAACAACATAAAAATTGGGATATAGATGACTAGTGTAAAGTCATTTTTTCAGACAAAAGTAGAATTTGTTTTGGTTGTGGTGATGGTCAAGTGAAATTTGTTTTGGTTGTGGTGATGGTCAAGTGAAATTTGTTTTGGTTGTGGTGATGGTCAAGTGAAATTTGTTTGGTGACGTGTAAATGAAAAATTTAATAATGATGCTTGTTATTCAACACTATTTTTCCCTACAAGTCTTATGATTTGGGGTTGCATGTCAGCCAAGAAAATAAGAAAAATGTGCATGATCAATTCCAAGTGTTATGAAGAAATTTTAGACTGGTTTATTATTCCAGCATTGGTAACTGTGGTGTTAACTTTCAAGATTATAATGCATCTTGCCACTATGCAAAAAGAATCAAGTTGTTTTTGAAATTAAAAGAATTAAATAATTGTCCTGGCTTGCCAACAGTCTAGATTTGAACCCAATAGAAAATCTGTAGTAGAAATTAAAAATTCTTTAACAAAATGTTAACAACAAACAAGGAGGAACTGAAAAATGCACTCATCACTAACTGGGCTCAAATTAAAGATTAACTGTGTAAATACCTTGTAGAAACAATGCCACAACGTATTAAAGCAGTCATTAAGTCTAAAGGAGGTCTAACACAATATTAATTATAATATTGTGCTCTTTTGTTTTTTTATTCAAATGTTCTAATACTTTTTTCCAAGCTAACTAATGTTGTGCTGGTTAGTGCTCTGTTAGCACTACACCTATTCCCCCAATTTACATGGTACTTGTTTTACACAATTTCAGTTTTACATGGTTGATAAATTAACGGATTTCAAATAACTGATAAAAATGTATATTCGGCTACATTTTACAGGCTTTTACACTTTAAGTCATTTTTGAATCTTATTCCTTTGGTAGCACTGGATCTGAGATCTTCCCTAATTTATCAACCATTAAACCAGAATCGCATCAAGAACTATCAAGTGATGAAAGTGACATCATACCAATCAGGAAGAAAAGATTGATAGTTCATGAAAGTGATGACAGTAATTAAACTTATTATTAATTTTGTTTTTCAAGATGTCTTACTTTTGTTTTACGTAAGTAAATGACTGAATTATGAACATTTTAATGTTTTTTCGTTTTACACAGTTTTACATAGCAAAATCTAAGATTTAGATTTACACGATTTTGTGCGGAACCTATCTTCAGTGTAAATCAAGGGATAGGTGTATTTACAGGTAAAATTTCAATGTTAGTGCTGCATTTTTTGCAGAAATATAATAAAAATAAAATTGGTGAGCTAACTTCATATTTACCACCCAAAAATCTACAACCATTTTCAAACGTTAGTGCTGGTTAGTGCTATGTTAGCTTTATCTTCCTATGTAATTTTAAGGTTAAAGCTACACTAGATAAAAAAATTAGGCCAAATCAAATATGGCTAGCCAACTTTACGTATTCTCACCCACATTTGCCTCCACTTCAAAACATTAGAGCTGTTTAGAGCTGCATTAGCTCTATCCAATTCTATATTTTCAGCATTAGAGCTGCATTTTTTTGATAATTTAAATCAATTTACAAAAAACGTAAGCATCAAGTTTCTACAATGGCTAGCTAAATGCACACATCCCACTCACACTTGCCCCACTTCAAAACTTTAGAGCTGTTTAGAGCTAATTAGCTCTATCAAACTATATACTTTCAGCATTAGTGCTGCATTTTTTGATAATTTAAATCAATTTACAAAAAAATGTAAACATTAACTTTCATCAATGGCTAGCCAAATTCACACATCCCACCCACACATCAAAAAATGCAGCACTAATGCTGAAAACAGAATTGAATAGAGCTAATGTAGCTCTAAACAGCTTTAAAATTTTGAAGTGGGAGCAAGTGTGGGTGGGAAGTGTGAATTTGGCTAGCTATTTATGAAATTCAATGTTTACATTTTTGAGAAAATTGATTTAAATTATCAAAAAATGCAACATTAACACTGAAAATATAAAATTGGATAGAGCTAATGCAGCTCTAAACAGCTCTAATGTTTTGAAGTGGAGGCAAATGTAGGTGGGAATATGTAAAGTTGTTTAGCCATATTTGATTTGGCCTAATTTTTTTATCTAGTGTAGCTATAACCTTAAAATTACATAGGAAGATAAGCTAACATAGCACTAACCAGCACTAACATTTAAAGATGGTTGTAGATTTTTGGGTGGTAAATGTGAAGTTGACTCACCAATTTTATTTTTATTATATTTTAGCAAAAAATGCAGCAATAACATTGAAATTTTACCTGTAAATAGAGCTAACAGAGCACTAACTAGCCCTAAAGTTTCAAAGTGGTGGCTAAAAATTGGCGAGCCAACTTTACGACATACATAATATACATAAAAATAATGTATAACAAAATGTTTTCATTATGTTATACATTATTTTTATGCTTATACAATAACCAGTTTTAAGAACATGACTTTATAACTATAACTTGAAAATGCACTGGCACAAACTCACAAATATAATAGAGCAACAAAAAACAATACAAGATAACTTAACAAAAACTACAAAACAAATAATTAAAAAAACAATTTCAAGTCAGTAAATTTTCTATTTGTTTGCACAAAATAGCTTGTAAACTGCATTCAAGAACAAATTTTTAATTTTTTAAAAGCCCCTTTGTTTCAGGTATTTAAATTAAATATATATTAGGCATTATTGAAGATCTTTTATGCCATATCAATCTGTTAAATTAGAAGTTTATTCATTTACAATAATTTTGTTGTATGAAATTTTTAATAATCTTTATCTATTAGCTGTGTTTTTTGTAAGAAATTATTTCTACTATGTAAAATGTGAAAAAAATGAAAACAGTATCTATACAAACATAAATAAAACAACAAATAAGTTTTTTCTATTAATACCAAAATACTGGTTTCAGCTCTTTCAATACCAGTATTAAATAGTATTTATATTAATATGTGGAATTTAAAAAAATCCAATTTGTCCAAAGTTTTGTAATTGCTCTGCTTTTCATATTTTTTCTTAGTAGCAGCACTCAACTTGTCAGTCTCATCTTCACTCAAGCATAAAACATTTACAAGAAAGCTCAATGATGAGATTACTATCATACCATACCTCATAAAAAATCACCTTATGCCCATATATTTTGGTTTCCTTATAACTTAGTTGTGTCTGCTTGGATTGGAATCACTTGTACTACTTGACTTAACATTGCTCAATGCAATTATAGCCACATTTTCTCTAATAGATGTCAGGTTGTCACTGCACAAGAAAGTATGCATTCATGAGTCAATGTAATTTGACTTAAGCAATTTTTAAATTGACTCAGTGAAGTAGTGGACAACATTTTTTTACCTTCTGAGTTTCTTGGGAATGCATTCTAATTATTTTTCTGTACAGTCACCATGTAACTATCACTTAGTTTATCTTATTTACAGTTCACATTAATTACATTAGGTACCACAATAACTGATATAATGAGTCATTGTTAATGTGATCTGTTTATACTTTCTACCAAAGTAGAAAATTGCCATGACTAGTTATAGAAAATAATGAAATTTACTTTAAAATATAAATATTGATCAAAATAAATATCAGTAGTACAAATTTAGAATAAAATGCAATCCAATTTTCCCATATGACTTTAAAATTGTCTTAAGTTGCTTAAATTTATATTGTAGCAGGAAATGATATATTTTGCATCATATTTTGCTTAAATAATGTCATTTAAATTTATTTACTTAAATTTAAGCCACACATTTTCTTACTTATTTGTCTAAAAGTGATTGCATATGCTTGAGTACATCAATTCATCATTTTAGTTATCACAAAATGGCAGCTAAAAAAGAATTAAATTGGAGAGTAGAGTAAAGGTTTTGAGAATTTTGTTCGTGGATTCAAGTATTGATTTGTTTCAATCTCACATATGCATATTATTGAATCTTCAAATATATCATCATTCATTTCTGAATCAAAAGCATCTATCAAATCAATAATAATATTAGTCATTTAAGCAAACTTTTAAGTTTTGCTAAACTAAATTGATTCAAACTAGTGAAAAAAAGAGAAAATGTGTTATTATTATTATTAACATTAAAAAAATTCATTGCTTAAAAATTAGAACCAACTACTTAGATAACACAATAATCAGAAAATATCTTTAAAGATTTTGTAATATTCCCTGCTAATCTTATGGATAGGAGAATGAACATTTATGCCTCCTTATGACAACACTACATTCTAGGCTAAGATGTCAGTCAGTTACTTATGGGTAAATGAGTGAGTGGTGCAGATGAGTGTTGTGAGAAGAAGTTAGAGAGTCTCTCTTCACTGACTTTGATGCTGATGAAGCATGTTTATTTGGGCTTCCCGATGAACACTCAATGGCACTGATTAATGATTACTTCATGGCAATAAGCCACAGAACCTGTTTTACCTTTTCATGACTATGTTGGTCATATGGCTTGGTCGTGATTGAAATTTGAGTACAGCTAACTTTGTTAGTTACATGCATTATGTGGAGCAAGGAATTTGTTTGGGATCATTTGATGAAATAAAGCTGAGATATTGCAAAACCTTATTTATCCCTATCTAATTTATTCATGATCTGTACTTCACACTACTTAACATGCCCAAATCAGTTAGATAGTCCAAGTGACAGTCACAATTTATGGTATTTAAGCCAAAAAAATATTACAAGAAACAAAATGAATAAAAAGCAGACTGAGCATGTTGAACCCCTGAGAAAAGTTTAGACCCTCAGTAATTATCTGTGTCTCATGCTGTTTATTACATAATGTTCACACCATTTTCCCTGCCAAAAAATGGTAGATGGTCCAAAACGACAGTCAACAGTGCAGTTCCAACTTCAGTCAAAATAACATCTTGTGGGATCTCAGTTCCTTTACCTTTCATTAAAAGTGTACAGTCTAAAATAATTTGTTTGATTTTTCCTACTTTTTATCACATTTCATTTCATATACATAAACATTACAGTAACATAAGAAAAATTAATTTTAAAAATTTTACTTATAAAATTGCTCATTCATTTTTGCAGTGACATAGCAATTGGGGGTGCAGTACAAGCGATTGATACGAGCCCACATTCCTAGGGCGCTCGTGGAAGATGATAAAAAGCTTTTTTTGATTAAATGTAATATTCAGCCCCTTTCAACCAACTTGAACATGGGTTGATTGACTTCTTGCTTATGCCACTGCATTTTTCTATACAAAATAATAAAGACAATAAATAAACTTTTAATTATATTACTCAAGCATTTTAAAATTATTGAAACTTATGCATTTAGTAACTTATTAATACAATTCAATTTTTTAAATTTATTCATGCATTGGGTATAAACTTAAAAAAAATTAATATTAGAACTTTGGAGTTTTAATATTGTAAAAATAATTTTATTAAATTTCAAATATCCCATGAACAACAATTCTTAAAATGGAATGAAAATCTTCTGTTACAATAAACTGCACTCTTAACCATTAGTGGCAGCTATGAGAAGTCATTGCTCCTTCTCCATTGAGAATTACTTTGTAAAACCAATAATAATAATATTGATTTTCCTGTGCAGTTTTCTCGTAAAAGCATTTGGTAACGTAAATTAAAAACTTAAAAAATTAGAATTAATCAGCCTCTAGCCAATCAAAGTTTAATCAATGTTTTTGGACTCTCACAAATCATAAGGTGGCACTGTGACCTCAAGTCAGGGCCTCGAACAATCAGTGACCCTCTCATCTGATTGGCCACGAGTATGTTGAAGTTTACCCTTTGCCAAAGCATGTTATCTAGGACTAAAATAAATTACTGACTTGGTTACATTGCTTGTGGAATTATTTCAATTCAATTTCTGATTTCCATGTTTACAGTAAATTAACAAAATTGAATCACAGCTTTAAAGCATTAATACAATTTTGTTAATGAATGTCTAATTAGACATTCGTATTCCCAGACCACCAATTTAAAAAAAATAAAAAAAACAAGAAAAGTTTATTCTAAACTCCGAACTGATTCAATTTTTGTTGAATTCTATCACTGTTAAGATGACATTACACCCTCAGCACATTTTTTTAATTCAGATTTTAACCAATATAGATTAACTGAACTATTGTTACACTAAATCAGTGATATTCAAACTGTGTTCTGTGAAATGATTCAGGGAATCCTAGAAAATTTTTAATTTGATTAAATTTTTATAAGAAAACTATATTTAGGGTTCCATAGATAATTTTATCTCAAAAAAGGGTTCCGCGAAATGTCAAAGTTTGAAGACCACTGCGCTGAATGATGATTTTAAAGAAATTTAAAATTCTATTACACCAAACTGAACTTAGTTTAAACTGCACATTTTGTAAAGAATGGATTTGATGGACCCATTTTGATCACATGACATTCAAACTGTTTAGCCATATTTTATACAAGTTAAAATTTAATGCGCCATTTTTCGCCAGTTAAATTCAAACCATTCTAAAGCATATAGTGCAACAGTATTCTGTTTAATGCAAATTTAAATACAACATTAAACTTCCTATCAATTTAACTAATGTTGGTCAACCGAGCCTAAGTTATTTATACCATAATTGCATTTGACCTGTCGGTTTAACACAATCTCATTAAGAGTAGAGTTGCATGCACTCAACAAGCTTAAGCCGAATCTTGAGATTTTCTGACCCATGACGTCACCACTTCTCTAGTCTACCCACAAAATGACGTCACACTTGCCGAAACTCGGGTTGCTCGTCTCATTTTCCTCACAACCAGAGCAGAGAATGAATCAATAAGGCACCGCTGTCGTTGTAGCATTCATCTACAAGATGGAATGGACAAATGAAATTTCATCAGTTACAGAAAAATATTTATCTAATAATCAAACTCTAGAACCGGTTATTATACTACCAGAAAATATATCCACAATTGTTTCACCTCCAACATCAGTTTGGGGTTCGGGCCAGGCTCAGATACCTCTTTATGTACTTATTTTCCTGTTGGCAGTTGTTGGTAATTCGTTGGTGATTGTTACCCTAGTACAAAATAAGAAGATGAGAACAGTTACAAATGTGTTTCTACTTAACTTGGCTGTGAGTGATTTATTGCTTGGAGTTTTCTGTATGCCTTTCACTCTGGTTGGAACTCTTCTGCGACAATTTGTATTTGGGGAAGTGATGTGCAAAGCTATTCCATATATTCAAGGTAAGATTGATTGATTGATTTTAATCATTTTCAATATTTTTCGGGTTTTGGTATAAATTCAAATAAAAAATATAATTTAAATTTTTTTTTGCAGTTACATAAATTGATTTATTCATAAAAAGTACAATGTTTTTTTAAATAGTTATAATTAATTTAAAAAAATGATTTACTTTCAGATTTTTTGTTTGTTTATTAATTAGAGGAATTTAATGTAATTATTTCCTTAATAATAATGTTTTAAAAATTGCTTTGTTGCTTTTTTGTTGTTCAATGGCTTTTTTTAATAAAGAGCAAAGAGGGGGTATTAAGAATTTCAGTTGGAATTTCAAAACTTTCATTCTTAGATTATGTCTCTGAGAATTTCCTTTTGTGGGTTTTCATTTTTTTATTTTGAGTTCATTGTGATTGCCATCATTATTTTTTAATTTTGTTTGTTTACATTATATTTATTGTTTTTGTGCTGTTGAAAATTAACTTTTTCTCAATTAATCTACATATTTATTATAATAAATATATTTATGATTAAAAAAAGCGATTTTGACAGCTTTATTCAATGATGATGTCACTAGAGTCAATGGTTTAAGATTTGTTTGTAGCGTACACAATAAATGCCAATCTTACCTGGCAAGACGAAGATAACTTAATCGAAGTACTGTAGATGAGTGGATATTTTTCACGTAACGGTTTTTCTCTGTTAGCGTACAAGTGCTTGTCTTTAAATATAAATATATATGATAATTCAAACGTATTGGTAATTGCGTTTATAACTAACTTATTTCCTGAATATTTTATTACGGAATAAATATCCTGGTAATAAAATAAAATCTTGAAGCTTGATTATCTTTGAACAGCGTAAGATTTAAATACTAATCGACGACGCCACATTTACTGAACGGAATAGATTTCTGGAATTAACTAAATATTTGAATTTTAGTTTCGTATTTATTTATTACCAGTATATTTTTCAAGGTAAATAAAAAATGGATTATAATTTTTAAATCTAAGTTTTATTTTATTTTTTACTAAACTATAAATATAAAAAATAAACTTTACGCTCCGTTTGACTTCCGTCTAGCGGGAATTAGTAATATTAAAATAAATATTAAAACAAAATACTTAAATTTTTGAATTTTTAAATTCTCAAAGTTTCGTTACGAGTCATTTCACGTGTACTTAAACAAATTTTAAAATCTTTTAATCCTATACATAAAATTCTAAATAATTACATTCAAAATAAAGGACAGAATAATAATTTTTCACATCATCACCTGTCTTTCGCACGATACGTTGTGTGGTATCCTAAGTGTTGGTTTCCATTTGAGATAACCTTTTCTGCTTTTACGACAAGCATGAGATGGGATCGTGAACTACCAAAATATATATGCCGCATAAAGTGTAAAGAACAATAAAATTCAAATAAAAATGCACTGGATAGTCACTAAATCATTTCTCAAACACTCAGTACATATAAAAAGGTTACACAAAGAGTAATATGGCATCAAAACTGTTAGCTGAGTTTATTACAGATTTCAGGAAGAAAAAGACTAAAAATAGCATTACTACAAACTGAAATAAATGAAAGAAACCATAAATTCATATTTTCAATGCCAGAAAAATTCTTTCCTGATTGCCTCATGTTTTACAATTTTCTGTGTAGGTGTGAAGAGCCACATGGGCAATACAAAATGATTCTGCTCAAAGTTAACTGTCAAAACTAATATTTTCCATGGACAGTTTTTGGTTTCAGTAGATATGTGCATTGAATTTAAATTTTTAAGAAACCTAACTGTGTTTTCTTTCTATTTTGTACATTCCACAAATTTCTACATCATTAAAACTATGGTAATTTAAAGCTGAAACATTGATTCTTTTAATGTCTCTAGAATATAAAATTAAAAAGAGACAAAACACTGTACCTAACTCACTTAATTGAGTTGACAATAGGTGGCCAAATTTATTATCATTAATATTGCACCATTAACCTGTTGACATCTCTGACAACAACATTTTGGCTTTGTGCCTCAAATTAAGAAACCCCTAATAAAATCCTGAATGACCACTATTTTTGGCACCATTTCATTGTTTTATTGGACACAATTAAATGTCACCCAACCAATTACAAGAGTGACAAATCACCCATAACAAACTCTAATAAAACTTATATAATCTGACATTAATTTTTATAATTACTTGTAAAATTAATATAAATTTTGACAAGTAACCTTGGCATACTCAATGCATTTACAATGCACTAAGACAAAATAGGAAATTAGTTTGCCTCATTTCACAGAACTTGCATAAGAATTTGGCCTACATTTTTTATCAACTGAGAATTTGCTAATTTAAGGAGTGGTATTGGAAAATTGCAAGAATATCTGTAATGCCTTCTAATCCTTTGAAAAAATCCCTTGGGATAAATATTTTCAAAGATTTGTTGTTGAGATGTGTTATGATGACTTCAATCTGTTATCTACAAAATAAATCAATAATTTTGTTTAGAGTAATGTCTTTGTAACTATGATACAACAAGAAAAATTCAAAATTTGAAAATAATATAATAAAAATAACATTAACTTCATTAAATTTAATTTAATCACCTAATTGCTTTGTAATACATGAGATAAAATAATAGAAAATAATCCAAAATTGGCTTACTTATAATGATTTATAGTAAATAAAGCTTTCACCTCTTTCTTTATCAACAAAACCATTGAGTCTATAGAATTAAGATCATAAATGAAATGTTATAGAGTCCAAAATTACTTATTACTAGTCCCACTTTCCCCTTGAACTTTCTTGTTATTGGACTCCCGGAGGATATAGAAAAGTTAAGGTTTTCCTTTGAAGATAACAAAATAAATACTATCCCCTTTTTGATTGGGTGCAGAAAGGGAAATTCTTCTTGCCAACTCAAGGTTGAGTAGGTAATAACATGGCAAATGTTATCATTTTAAGCTCCAGTTGAATCCCATTTCTTTATTTATTGTGAAAGCCAGGAGAAAGTTCCATTATTTACCTTAAAATGTGGTTTCTGATTAATGGTTTAATTACAAGAGGATAATGATAAGTCAAAGATGTAATTTATATTCATAAAAAAGTGATTTATAAATCAGTGTAATAAATTTTAAAGTGAGATGTGTTTTAGAAGTGAAGAAATCTACATCAATTTTCTATTTTATTCTACATTTCTATGTAGTAACTGAACTCAAGAGGAAAAGATATATTAATAATGTAGACATGATGTAATTACAGTCCTCACTGATAAGTTGTTATCTGGAGACATTATGGATGTCCATGTCCTATAGATATTCCATGGATATCCATTAAACACTAAATTTATTTATTGAATCTCTTTCTGGTATTGAATGTTTGCAGGTAAATAACATGTATATCTAATGCACAATATATGCAGTGCTGAATCTTGAATATTGAGGACCCTGTAGGCTTTTTTTTTCTTGGGAGCAACCAAAAGAAAAATACAAATATATTGATTCATGCAACTTATTGAAACATTTTTCCAGAATTCTACAATCAATGCATAAAACTTGAGGATTTCTAGTCTTCTGGTACTTGAGAGTATTGAAGCAATGATTTTATAGCTCCACAGTAAATCTGTTATTGACAACTTTGTATTTTTATTTTCTTTGTAATAATTAGAAAAATTAAATAATAACAGAAAGTATTATTTTTCTTATACAAAGATATAACCAGAACAATTTATACAATTCAAATGGATGAGTAAAGAAAAAAACTTGAGTGTTGCCAAGTGATTGAAATTTTCTGTCAGCTGTTGCAAATGGTTGTTTTTCATTTCTTCACTCTATTTAGTTGTAGTAGCTGTTAAACCATAAAACTGAAATGGGAGAAGCTAAGTTAAAAAAAAGAAGCAGCAGATGTTTTTTCAATAAATTAGGCAAACTAAACATGTCATTAAGTTTAAATCACCATTTTTTATTTATCCTTAAGTGAGGTAGAATTAACATTTTTTTATAGTTGTAATTAAAAGTCACATTGTAAAGCCAAAGAAACAATAAAGTTAATGAAATGATGAAATAGAAAAAGTTACATTAAATTTTCTATCAGTTTCAAACTTAAATCTTTTTTATTATCTACTATTGGGAAAAATGTAGATAATATCAAGGAAACTCTTCTTGTGAATATAGGAATGAAGTTTAGACTTCATATGCATTGGTAAACAATAAAAAATGATTATTTTTTTTAATGAAAAATTCCAAACATTTCTTCTTTTATTGAAAATAACATTTTTATTAAATAATATTTAAACAAAAAGTAAATTGAATATCTTTTGAAATTTATTGAAAAATGAACCGACATAAAATAAAAGCTGATTTTCATCAATTTCATTAATTTCATTAATTTCAATCCAATTTTTTAACTGAAAAGAAACAAACTAAAAAAAGAACACAATATTTCTTCCCAAACTTCAATAAACTTTGGTAAAAATCCAGCAATCTTAACAAACCAGACAAAAATAATTACATATAATGCACAAGTCACTGGAGGCACTGATTGTGTAATAAGAGATTTTTCATGGTTTACATGGCTCTTCCACATGATGACTTAGGGGTTCTCATCATATCTCAAGGGGAATGGGCACTAGTGCATGAGATAGATCTGTTACAGACAGATAGTAGGAAGTAAAATTGATACTGACATTTTATCAAGTGTTACATTACACAATATGAGGTGTATCACTTCTTTGATGATGTAATTATAATATAAGAGTTTTAAGTTTTTTAATTTTATATAGTTTTTTAACGACATTATGTGACTAATTTTGACGCATTTGAACACAAAAAATAGGTTTTAAGTATTTTATTGGGCGGTATGTTCTTTGAGGTAGTAAAAGCATGCGCTCAGGAAATGTTAATTAAATTGAATTAATATGATTTGTAAAATAGGAAATGTGTTTAAGGAGTTGTTAGCCTGGAGTATCAGACTGTTATTTTGAGAATTGAGGTTTAATGAAAACTGTGCACGGTTCGTAAATCATTTTTGACATATCAGAATTTTTTAAAAAGAATTTTTATGTGTGAAAATTGTTGATAAAGATTAGAAACACTTTGAAATTGTGCAATGTAGTGATTAAATAACTGTATAGAGAATTAAATAAAAATTGTAAATGAAACAATTATTTAGTATTAAAAATAAATTAGTTAATAAGTTTAAATATTATAATAATTGCAATTTATGTGATAAAAACCAAAATAATTAATAATTAATATTTTCAATGTTTCTATAAATGAATTCAAAATGTCTTATTGATTTGTAAGATATTTTTGTCAACACCAAATTAATGTAACATTAATTTGAATTAATATGTTATTATTATCACATAAAATCATTAATTTCTCATCAAAACATGTTTTTTAAATTTTAAATTTTAAATTTAAAAATTATTTTAAAAATGTTAATTATTTCCCAAGCTTTTTTTCTTTAAATTTATTATCAGCAGGTGTTTGAAGCTCAAACTTAAGCCTCAGTCTATTTGCAGGATCCTTTTTTATACTTCTAAAAATGAAAAAAAATAATATCCACCATTGCTTGAATTCTTCAGATTATTTACATGGAAAAAATAAAGGTAAATTAAGCATAGCTTAGTAATCTTTCACCCAGATAACAAGTTCAATGACCTCTTTACATATCACATACATAAAAAAATTTGTTTTAATTATCTCAAAAATAATTTTTTTAACTTTTTTGTCTTTTGATTTGAAGTTTATGTTAGAACATGTGACATAAGAAGACCATAAAATGCTACTCTAATTCAAATTCAGAAATGCTCATTGCACAGTGAGTGTAAGAAAAATTGCAATTGGTCCATTAAATGTTGAAAGAAGCTGAAAGAAGTGGTAGATGTTTGTAAAGAAAAATGATTTACCCAACAGCTGTGTGCATACTGTGTAAAGACTGATATAAAATTTAAGATAGAGGTATTGCAAACTGCTGAAAAGAAAAATAAAATAAGATTTTTTTCTTTTCAATTTATTTTTCTTTATTTTTTCCTCTGTTTAAATTCAAACACATATTTATGTATAAAATGCATCATGTAAATGTTAAAATGAATGATAAAAATATTTGAGTTTGTTATATTGTCAAATTTAGTTTGTGAATAAAAAGTCATTTCAAAATGTGTTTATACATTTGAATATTTCTAATGAAAAAGAATGTGAAAAACATTTGTTGTATGATGATTGATTTGTTGTCTTGTTGATTTTAAATTAAAAATATAAATTTATTATATATTATTTATTATATATATATATATATACTAGCCAGTACCCGGCATGCATTGCAATGCTACTCTAAGAGGTTTATTGAAGTGCTTTTTGGTATTTTCACTGTT
>JAQFZN010001442.1:0-15902 GCA_034687075.1 Geophilus carpophagus
ATTAACTATGCTTTAATTTTTCAATGCAAACATAATCATTTTTAAAAATGAATAATTAAATTTTTCAGAAATATTTTTGTTAAAATTACGTCATTACGTAATCAGTTAATGATATGAGACATTAGATAACATTTGTACATTTGCAAACTATCCATGCATGTTATTTCCCGACCTTCATTCACAATCGAAGAGCCTATTATTTATTGTATTAATAAAAAAAATTCTTATAAAACAATTTTTTAAATTTTTTAAATTTTTAAAATGTAAAATAAAGCAATTTAAACAATTCGAGTGCTCTACACTGTTTGGTCCACGTGAAAATCGAATATCTTTTGTAAAGACTTAAAATGTGTGCAGAGGATAAAGCTATTTACTTAACTTGAGCTAACATCTACTTTAAAAAAAAATAAAAATAAAGAAAGTAGCAGCAGCCATCCGTGCTTTCTATTCCATATTCAAAAGCATCATTTTTGTTGACCTTTTAAAATTCGAGGTACATACCATACATTATTTGTGAAACTGAACACAGATGAAACACGCATCCGTCAGCACAAAAAAATCATCTTTCTATTCAAATCTGTAGATAAATTCATAAAATTTTCAAATTTTTCTTCGCAGCATGTAAATTTTGCACATTAAAATTCTTATGAATCTTTACCATAACTCAACATCAATCATTCTACGCTTATATATAGTGACCAGCAGGGCCACCACCAAGAAGTGACATCTAACATTTTTTCACTAATTAATTATTCTTACATAAATACGAAAAAAAAATTAACATTTATCACACTTTTTATAAAGTGTGCTGTAATGTGTTTTTTAGCCACAGGTCTGTCAAGAACCCGAAAATTTCTCATCGAGGCCCTGATGACCAGTTGTGTTTTATGATTTCTTGTTTAGATTGCAACTACTTGAATTCCAAGAGGAAAATACATAAACAGCATTATTATAAATTCATGACTTCTTTACGTCTAAACGATGTGCCAATTTCCACCAGCAGATGCTTTGCCCATTCCCTTTTCTAAGGTTTGAAGGAGAGGAAAAGACGGCACAAAATTGAGCCAATAATGCGAAAAACACCTCTTTCTACTCTAAGCAAATAGCACTTCATCTTAAAGCTCAACTCTTACACTTCAACAATCTCACAATTTTAACTTTCATTCCCTTGATTCCATACTTTTTTTCATCTTACCCCAAGAGCAAATATACACTAACTTTAAAAAGCCATTCAAATCGAGCGAAAATTTCATTTAAAAAAGAATATTCCTAAAAGTTTGTATGACAACCTTAAAGGTATTCATGTTTTCCATACAAGAACTAGATTTTATTTAATTTCATATAAAAATATTTATTATTAAAATAAATTTTAATAAAAATAATAAATTATATTAAAATATTATTGTTTAAGTATTTCATTTTTCATGTCATTTCTTAGAATAATTTGAAATATTAAGATATTACAAAAGCCAATCCACGTGTTGATAAATTCTAATCATTTTTACGGTTTTATTTCAATTTTTATTCATTTTCAAAAAAGCAAATGTATGAAACAACTTTTTACGCATGTAAACCTCTTTAAAGAACTTGATGAATTTCCAATCAGTGGTTGTGATTAAATTCTTGAAGGAAACTACTCAAGCTCTCACTTATAGCCTCATAGGAGTTGAGTTAATTTTTTAAAACTTCGTATAATGCACGTCCAAATTAATCAACATGCTACACGTTCATCCAATTGGGAATCTAAAAATAACCATGCCCACACCCAATATATCTGCCTTAAAACGTTGCCTTCTTTTTCTAACTCAAACATTCAGTAAACAAATTTAAATTTAAAAACTAATGTAATTTTTTTTTTAATTTTATTTTTAAAAAAAAATAAAATATCAAATAAATCAAATCAGTTTGTCACTTACTTTCCTTTTCCAAAGGTCAATTAAATCTAAATCTAATTTTATCCAAAGTTGAATCAAGGTGACAATAAAAAAGAAAAAACAAGCGTTTGAAAAATGGAGAAAAACACAAACATCACATTAAACCCCCAATCGATTCAAAAGAAGATTAAAATTGGCACAGAGACACTTTACCAACTTCTTGCCAACAAACATTCTCACCAAATAAATTCCACTTACACAATCATATAAAAAATTATAAAAAAAATAAAAATAAAAATAAAAAAATTAGTTAAAAATATTTAAAAAAATCAATTGATTTTCTTGTTGCTATTATCACTGTTAAAAACACACATTAAAAAAGGCGTGTATAGAGAAAAACACATACTTACTGTTCATAGTCACAGTCGAGTGTTATACCATGAAAGAATTTGCAAACGGAAACGAAATAATTTCTACCAACACTTCCTAGTTGACCGATGTTGCATTTTGGAATTTTACAATTTTCTTTTTCAACGACAGATGAAATAGAACGAAACCCGAGTTGTAATAACACGAAATCCGTGGACGATTTTAGCAAGTGGGATCCAAAAACTGTTACTCAATAGTCGGAGCATGGTGTGTCTTGTTCAGGATGCTACTTCACTCTATGTTCATTCTCTTCTCACTTTATCCTCCTTTTTGTGTCGTAGCACATGTGTAAATGTGCCTCACTGCATTGTTGTTGCCTTCTCTTCGTCTACTGATCTACTCGCACAGCACTAACTGTGCGGCTCACAGAAAATCGAACTTCTGGACTCTACCATTCACTTCGGGTTGATCTATAACTGAACAAGCAGACAAAACAAGAAATAGGCTCCATGTGAATAAAAAAAGTACTTGCATCGTATTAATTTATCTAAAATAGTTATATGGATCATTGCAAAATGGAGAAATAAAAATCAAACACAAAAGAAGAAAAAATATTAATGAATATTGAAATGAAACAAGCGAACAAATAGAACTCAATGTCAAATGTAGTAAATGTTTTAATATCCTTTTCAATTTTTAAGGAAGAAAAGAGGGAAAAAAAATTGAAACTATCGAAAAAAAATTATTTTTCAAGCTTGAAAAATTCGAATAACATGTTTAAAAAATTTAAATAAATAACTAAATTATTTTCTTAGAAATAAAATTATAGATGAAAACAAAATTAAAAACAAAACCAAATCCAACCGAAAATATGACAAATAAAAATTAAAAATTAATAAAATTGAAATTGCAGAAAGCTCTGTTTAGGAAACATAATAAAAAATTATTATAATATCCATACACTGTATGCATAAATTAATTACGTCAAGTATTTTGCATATAAATTATATCCTTAAAAAATTTAGTATATGATATACACAATTTTTTTTAGATATAATTTATACGCAAAATATCCACTATAATTAATTTGCATTTGCTTTGTAATTCAAAGCAATGCTTTTGTTGAATATAAACATTACAATCTTTATACAATAAGCCCATTTACATCTGCATGGTTACCCATTGACACTTTGTTTTGGCAACATACGTAATTAGTTGGCTATTTCACTTCAGTGTGCGAATGCTTACAAATTGGTCAGATTTCTAGGTCACCAAATCAAGTCAAATTCATTGTTTTAACCAATTCGTTTCCGTTATTAGATCCTTTAGCATGGAAACTTCACAATTCTTTTACGTAAGCAGATATAAAGTTCGAATTCATTTATTTATAACTCATATAAACATAAAAAATATTATTTTACAATTTAGTGGCACCAAAAATTGAATTTCGGTGGCATTATTTATGCTAACACAACGAGCTTTTAAAGCAATTCGTTCTACTGCAGGCACCATTTTCAATTTTATAATGGTTTGTAGGCTTAGTTTATAGCTGATCTTGTTGACCAACACTAAGTGGGTATAACCTCTTAGTCGAAAAAATAAAATAAAATAGAAATAAAAAGAATGTTAAAAGCAATCTTCGTGTGATGGACTAAATACATCAGCCATTTTTTACTTCATTCTACGTTGTCTAGAGCTTTTACCTGCTTTGAAGCCGGGTTATTTTATTGCTGAGAATTGGCAAGTTAAACAGGGTCGGAAACATGTGCTAGGTTTGTACATCACACATTGAAAAATCCTTGATGCAGACAAAGTTATCCTGATAAGCACAAGTTCCAGGAAGTTAAGGTCTTCCATTTCTGGCATCTGTATTTAGCCTTAGAGCTGCACACTCACGTATATTAGACTAATAAAAGCGAGCGTAATCTCCCATATACTCGTAAGGATTAACTTTGCAAAATTTTCAAGTGTAAGACCAAATTAATTAATTTGGTACATGAGTCCTAGAAAATTTTGTCAAATTTATTAGCAATATTTGTGAATAGCTAAATAATTTTTACAATATCATTAATTTTTTGAAATTAATAATTACAATTACGAGTAAATAATTTTTACTTACTTTTTTTACTCAAAGACTGTTTATTCGAATCGTTCAAAATGGTAGTTTTGATTTTGTTGAATTTTTCATTGGAATTTCCTGTAAATAAAAAATAATAATAAATAACATTTAATTTTTCAAATTTATTTACCATTTAAAAACACAAATTATTTCTAAATAACTGCCATTAATCAATTTATACCTATCTAATAAAAATAAAAATAATAATAATAATAATAATAATAAATCATACAATATTTATTATATATTATATCAAAAAACAATGATAATAAATTATACATTAGCTTTTTTTTGGTAAATCAATGAAAACAGTAACGATATCCAAACATGACTGCCGAACTTAGCCAAATATATTAGGAAGTAATAATTATTCAAGCCTTTTATACCTTTTTATAAACTGCTAATAAAGGATTTAAATCAATAGCCATAATATGTACGGAAAACTATCTATTTATTACTACAAACACTGCACCTACTCTAGATGTGCTCCACACCTCTTTTTCTTCTATTTGATTTTTTAATTTTTTTTATTTTTTATAAGGAAATAAAATGCAAAAAAAAAAACAAGAAAGATGAGTTTCAACTAAAATAACACACAGTATAGCTTTGGAACATCAGCAATGATCCTTACCTTGTTAGTCTAACGTCTAACGATGAACAGGCGTTAGTGAATTTGTGAATTTTTTACCCAAAATATTTCATTTTAAGCTTAAATTAAAGAAAATCATTGGGAAAAGGTTATGTTAATTTTCTCACTACTTTTCTTATTCATAAATTATCAAAATATGAGCAAATATAGCCTACCTTCAACGATCACAGGCCTTTGACGATTATCAATGCCTTCCATTACTTTCGTTACCTAACACTACGCATGTACAAGCAATCATAGCCTCTTTACATGTATAGACGAGTAAACAGAAATAGTGAAATTTGCAAAAAGATTAGAAAATAAATAATCAATATAATATAGTTTTTAAAATTAATTTTTATTAGTATTAAAATTTAAGTTAATCAGATTTAGTTATAAGATAGGTATATCTCGGTTTACAATGCTCTGGAAACCACGTGCGTAGAATTGCATCAGACTTCCTTTATATAAACGGGCTGTGGTTAAAACACCATTTTTGAGATCATTCGCAAACACACATTGCTATAGAGAGAAGCCTGAACCTAAAATTCTGGATGACATCACTAGAGTGATCTGTGAGCATATTATTAGACCCGAGCTGAAAATATTATTCGGTTGGCCTCGTTTATTCTAAATTTACATGTATTAGTAAAAAAAAAAACTGATCAAGCCAAATTCAATGGGTTGGGTTGTTCCCACCAATATATCACTTACTTCAAGTATTTGTGGAAATATGTAATTAATCCTGCAATGGGTTAATTACTTATATTAAATGAAAACAGACCGTTTTATACGATCAGATCATCTTAGGAAAAAAAGGCCCAATCTAGTATTCTCAAAATGTCCCATGCAAATAATGACGGCGAAGAAGAATCTTTGGAATTAGATGAAGATTATTATACTTTCCTCAACATCAGACGAGAGGTTTGCAAAAGAATGAACAATTTTTTCTTGATCATCGTATGATTTATATAATTAAATTGCATAACTCTTAACGATGGATTTTTTTGCCGGTTTTATATTTATATTTTTAGAAGCATAAATATTTTTTTTTAATTTTCATTTCTGCCTTGGATTTTTTCAGATGAATAAAAAACTGATAAACATTTATATATATATATAAATCATAACGATTACAAAAGTTATTGATATTAATTTTATAAATTATAAATTAAAATATAATTTATTTTTTCTAGGCTACCACTGATGAAATCAACAATGCCTACCGTCGATTGAGTCGTCTTTATCATCCAGACAAGCATGCTGATCCAATAAAGAAAAAGCAAGCAGAAAATTTATTTAATAAAACAAAAAGAGCGTATGAAGGTATGTAATACTGAGTAAGTATAACAGTTCGCATTTATAGGTTTTATTTTACATATTTTTCAGTGTTGAATGATCCTCATAAAAGAGCAATTTATGATAATTTGGGTACTAAAGGATTGGAAACGGAAGGATGGGAGATAGTTCAAAGAACAAAAACTCCCCAAGAAATTCGGGAAGAGTACGAAAGGTTAGCACGAGAAAGAGAAGAAAGGCAACTACAACAGAGAACTAATCCTAAAGTGAGAGCAATTGTTTGTTTATTTATTAATGAACGTATTTATTTATTTATTTATTTTTTAGGGTTCGATCACCACTAATATAAATGCTTCCGATTTATTTGACGTTGATGATTCTTTGAAATATGACACACGGTATAAATTAATTTTAGTATTAATTGAATTTTAAAATATATTAAAGCATTTAAAATTGTTTTATAATAGTGCTATGCCAACGTTGGAAGTTAGTGGTATCAACATTTCCCAATCAATCGAAGCTCCCATAACGATTAATGATACAATTTCACTGTCGGGCCAAGTTCAGACTCACAATGGAACTGGAAATGGGGTTGTTAATTGCTCTGTTCGTCGAATTTTGTCGACTAAAAGCTGGGCTGAGGTATGAAATTTGATAAAGAATTCTCGATTTAGAAGCACTTTTTAAGTTTCAAACTGGTTTCTCTCTCTCACCTTACCCCTCATTGCAAGAACCTGTAATGGGAGGTGGAGGGAGGATCTCATCTGTTGAAGACCCATCTCCTCCCCCCTCCAATTGCTCTTATAAAGCAACAATTTTATAATTTTTATGGAAAGAATATACTGCATTTTCGCACATGGATTTTGGTAATTCTGAAAAAATAAAATAAAGACTAGATAACCCACCCCTGGCAAGTATCCCGCATGGAGGAAAAGGAGTGTGGGGTTCGTAAAATTTGTAGCCTGCGGGATATGTGTGAAAATATGGTAAATCACAATTTATCACTCTAATTTAAATATGAAAAATAGTTATGTGAATTGCATTCAGTAAATTAATGTAATTAAAACATATAAATATAAAAAGAGCAATACAAATTTTAAAATAATTTTTACATATTTCTTGCCCCATGACTGGTAGGGAGGTCAATCTGGATGCTATCTGGATTGAATATCCGGATAATAGTGAAGAAAAATCACTATTCGATATTCGGATAGTTTAAAAATATTATCCAAATATTTGTGAAATAAATTTGTAAAAATTTATCAACGAGATTATTGATTAATTGAATTATTTTCTCAAAATAATTCAACAATTCAACTCCTTTACAAAAAAAAACCTACAATGAATTTTAAAAAAGGTTATCAATAAATAATGAAATAACAGATCTAGTAAAAACAATGCAGCATGAAATTTGAGAAAAGTATAATGAAAAAATTATGTGAATAATTTAGCTTTATCTGTGAATATTCTAATTTAACATTAAATTAATAAATTGAAAATGTAGAAAAAAAAACAAGGAACATCAAGTAGTGATGAACATGTTTTTTTCTACGGCAACTCGATATTCACCAAAAGTCAGGAATAGATTACAAATGTTAAATACTTTTTCAAATTTGTCGATTAAAAAAACTATTATTTAAGACAATGAAACAAGGTTTTTCATCCGAATAATCCAAATACAATTATAATTGGCATTCCTACCCAAGACTTAATAAGCATGGGTGCGATTGCCCATTAATGATGAAACTCTTAAGTTTATTTATGCTTTTAAATCGAGAAATGTGCACAGAATAATCTTAATAAATACGTTACGTTTTGCAATTAGTTTGAACTGGGTGCTGGAAATGGTTTAACATGCACGGCTAGAGCTTACAGAACACTATCTAAGCGTTGGTAAGACATTGTAAATAACTAAAAAAAAATAACTACATCTACAATAATTTTATTTTTACAGTTTCGGAAATATGTCTGGTACTTTTCAATTTACTCCACTTGGTCTAAGACCTGGACTTCAAATTTGTAAGTTTTTATTAATAAAAACCATGAAAACTCATTAATTTACATTACGATTTAAACTCAGTGATAGGCCATCAGTTAGATAAACACGTTACTGGTTATCTAACATGGCGGGCTGGTCTTCAATCTTCTATGAACACGACAGTCGTTTGGGATACCTCCGGTCACCATGTTGCCTTTTCTGTGCAGTTTGGTCTGCCTAATACGTACTTAATGGCATCATACGCCAAAAAAATATCTGAGGAGTTTAAGATTAAAGGCAGTGTCAAGTTAGTTCACGTTTTGTACGAATTTTGTGAATAATAATTTATAAAAAATAATAATAACTTAGGGCTGGAACCTTCGGTGTCTTGGTAGAGTATGGATGTGAGAAGAAAATTTCGAGGCATAGTGTAGTGGGTGCTTCGATGATAGTAGGAACACCAGCTGGAGTGAATTTAAAGATTAAGTAATACAGTATACATTATTGAATAGCGAAAAATTGCTAATTATAAAATTTTAATCTTATTTTAGAATTATGCGAGGAAATCAGAATTATATTTTCCCAATTCTTTTGTCGGATCAGCTATTACCAACTCCAATTTTATACGGAACAATAACGCCTATCGTATTTTATTTTGTAGCACAGAAGTTATTTATTACTCCGTATTTAGAAAAACAAAAAAAAAGGTATGAATTGATATTTTTATTTTATATAAAGGTGATGAATATTTGATATTTTAGGGAGAAGGAAAAGCAGAAGGAAGCTAATGCAAATCGCATGGCTGAGAAAAAGAAAGAAGCTGAAGCATCTGTTTCGTTGATGCAGGAGACAGTTGCTAGGATACGAGAACAAGAAGAAATGAAAAAGGGATTAATAATAGTATCAGCATTTTATGGAAAACTTTCGCTGGATTTAAATCGTAAACCAGATCTCCAAAATTCTGAAGCGATCGACGTTACAATTGCACTGCAATGTCTCGTTAAAGATTCCAAATTAATTCTATACGAGACATCAAAAGTAAGAGTTTATTGTAATAATTTCAATTTATTTCTTACTACTTTAAAATGGATGCTTTTATCGTAGGCTCAGTTGCCTGGTTTCTATGATCCTTGCGTTGGGGAAGAAAAATCACTTTATGTCCAATACTTGTTTCACAACTTGATTCATGAAATTTCTGTAGGGGATAACGAAATGGTTAGGATTCCAAAGCAGTGTAAGCTATTTAAATTAATTTTTTTTTTTAATAACCTCTTTAAAGTTTATTCTTTAAATTTCAGCACACAAAATTGACTGAACCTTTTAGAAATTTTTTTTAATTCATCCTGCATTGTTGTGATTGTTAAGAGCATTTGTATAGATTAAAAATAATAAAAAACAGACTAAATGCTTCTAAATGTGAATACGAAAATACTTTAATACTGTTTATTGTTACAATGTAGTGCTAACATAGCACTATAATAAATATGTTCGTAATTATGCATGTCGCATGACCGAATTAGCCAATATTAAAAGTATAAGACACTTATGTTGTTTATTCTTTGGTCCTAATTTATTGAATATAATTGAATATCATATTTCCCTATATTTTGGTCTTTGGTTTTTAAATTGTGACTTATCATCTCAGTCTTAATTTTGCATGTAAGGATACTTCCATTCCTTTTGAGGAACAAACGATTCCTTTACTGTCTGAGGTGTTGTCCACCGGAGAAGATAATGCGGGCCACCTGCCTTATCATTGGTGCCTGTGAACAAACAAAAAAGTATTTAAAAATAAAAACAAGTGAATTACAGCTGTTTATATTAATTTTTACCTGATAATCTGCCGCCACCAAACGGCTGTTGTCCCACAACTGCTCCAGTGGATTTGTCATTTATATAAAAATTTCCAGCTGTCATTTTCAACTTTTCTGTGGCAGTTTTCAGAAATTCTTTATCTTGTGCAAATATAGCTCCTGTCAAGGCATACGGTGTTGTATTTCCAACCATATCTAAAGTTTTATCCATTTCTCTGTCTGGATAGACAAAGACTGTGAGAACAGGCCCAAAGATCTCTTCTCTCATTAGTTTATCATTAGGATCACTCGTTTGGATAATCGTTGGGTCAATAAAATACCCTTTGCTTAAAATCAAATTAATTATATTATTACTAAATAAAGATTTTTTTTTTGTAAATGTACCTTTTATCAAAACCTCCTCCTGCTATTATCTCCAGATTACTGTTATTTTGCGCGTATTCAATATAACCTTTGATTCGATTAAATGAACGTTCATCAATTACTGATGATAAGAAAGTTTCGTAATCAGTTGGAGGGCCAACTTTAATTTGCTCGTGAATTTGAATAAGTCGATTTTTAATCTGAAAGATAAATTTTTAAAAAAAAATGCTCAAAAGTGAATATCAAAATGTGTCGTCAAATTACCTCATCCCAAAGCGATTCAGGTACATAAAGTCTTGAACAAGCAGAACATTTTTGACCAGAATATTCGAAAGCGCCCCGAATAGTACACGGTACCACAGTAGCTATATCTGCAGACGGGTGCACAAAATGATAATTTTTTCCACCACATTCCCCGACTAGTCTGGGAAACGTCTTGTAGGTTTCTAAATTTTCACCAACTTGTTTCCATAAACGTTGGAATGTTCTAGAATTAAAATAAAAAATATTTATATCAAATTCACTTTAACTGCTCTCTAATTATTTCTTCTCTTACGGGACGCTGCCGGTAAAATTTATTCCAGCTAAATGTGGAGACTTGACAATCGAGTCACCAAACACAGGACCATCACATGGAATAAAATTAATGACACCACGAGGAAAACCAGCCTCGAGAAATGCCTTGTAAGCAACATAATTTGATAAAATTGCCGTGTCCGATGGCTTCCAAATCACCACATTTCCCTACAAAAATTATAAAGTAATTATAGTTCAATTACAGTCACATTAAAGCAATTTTTACCATTAAAGCAGGTGCAGTGGCTAAGTTGCCTCCAATAGCAGAAAAATTAAAGGGCGAAATAGCAGCAACAAATCCTTCAAGACCACGATAACGAAGAGAATTCAAAACTATATTTTTATCTTCACTAATTGGATTATATTTCATCAGGTCATGAGCAAAATAAGCGTTGAAACGTAGAAAGTCTACAAGTTCTGCAGCGGAATCAATTTCAGCCTGAAATACGGTTTTTCCTTGACCCAACATGGTTGCTGCATTCATCTCCATACGATATTTGCCAGCGATTAGATCAGCAGCTCGCAATAAAATCGAAATTTTTTCGGGCATTGGAAATAATTCCCACTTCTCACGAACATCCATCGCAGCTTTAATCGCTCGTTGCACCAATGCCTAAATAAATAATAAGTTTTTAATTATAATATTTAAAATAATAATAATAAAAATACTCACAGATGAAGCCCAGTAATATCTAGCAATTTTTCTCGAGTGATCAAAAGGCTGAAAATATTGTTAATCAAAATTACATTATTATTCGTAGAAGTAATTAATTAATAAAATAATAAATATAATTAATTACCATAACTTGATATCGAAGATCTTTTGACTGAATTTCATCATTACCGATTACAATTGGAATATCAGTGCACTGGTTAGAAAATTTCTCTATTGCAGCCTCAAGATCTTTCCGTTCTTGACTTCCCTTTAAATATTCTTTGATAGGTTCGTTTTTCAATTCGATATTAGGAAAACTAAATTTTGGAAGTGACGAAATCCGTTCCATTTTGTTAAACCTGGCAAGAGAAAGAGAAGTTATTTAGATAAGGATGAACGACCAGTTCTCTCTATTCTACACTTCGATGGTGTGCGATAAATAGATGAACTGGGATAACCTCATTAACGGTCAATTTTACGTATAATTGAGATACTGAATGACGTCATAAGGCCAATTCTTTTTTTATTTTTATACACGCTCAAATTTTTCCACTGGATTCAAAATAAAAATTTAAAGTGAAAGTGCAAATGTCCCGTTTCTGAAATCTGATAGACGTATAAATGTCAAATATTTATCTACTTCATTAATTCATTTTAGACAAATTAGAATTAATAAAAAAAAAAAGTCGTGTAACAAGTGACGTCAAATTAACATATAAAAATTAAATAAACAGGCTACGGATGGGTTTATGTATTACCAAGTTAATTTTTAACAATATCTGCTGCACAGTATGGTAATATAATTGTTTATAACTTCATTACGGGCAATTATGGAAATAAAAAATACTGTCCTCTTGTATGCTAATAAACCTAACTCACCTTAAATTTGTAGATAAGTTTATCAGTGAGCGCTTGTTGATTTTCAACATGTTTCAACTAAAACATCAAATAAAAAAAGAGGAAATTTAACTCAATACTCGTCTCCTTCACCATCAGTCACAAAGACCATGGGAGACAACCGAAAGGGGTTTTACTAGTAGGCTCTTGACATTACCTCAATCAGAGGGCGACACAGGAGCAGCTGATCGATAACGATATTTGGACGTAGAGTATCGATACTGGAAAACAATAGATCGCTTGAAAGTATGTGGTAACGTAAATAAACAAAAAAATTGTACAACAACTTAAAAAAATTCCTTTTTATTAATGGACATTATTTTTTTTCTTTAGAACTGGAAATTGAATTATATTAACTAAATGAATAACAAGAATCGAGTTTGAATTTAGCCATATATTAAACTAACGGAAAAAAGATCAACAACAAAAATATGGCTATTTTTTTTTTCTTAACATGAAAACAGATGGCTAGCGGTAGCCGTCAATCACGACGTGTGTTGGAGGTACGTGGTGTGTCGTTATCGGCATTGAAAAATCATCCAACCTTAGAAGAATCAGATATGATTGTAAAGTCTAGACCGATTACAGCCAAATCGCAAACGTCGTCGTTGTTGTCGAATTCCAGTTTCTCTTCGTCTGCCGATGACTTTGACCTCGACCGAGAATCCAATGAATTGACTCAACAAATGTTCATTGATATTGATTCACTGTTATATGACGAAAGATTACCGGCAGAATGCAAAGAAGATATAATTGATGAATGCTGCCTATGGAAGGAAAAGCATCCTCATTATAGAATCACGGGTCAACAAATTTTACCAGAAACTGAAGATGGATTTTTATTACTTCCACAATATCCATCAGTTGGATCTTTACCAGTAATATAATTTTAAATTTAAAGCTTAAAAAAATATAAATATTACATTAATGTTAATTTTAATTTTTTTAAATTTTGTTTAGACTAGTTCTGACTCACCTTTAACCGATTCATCTAAATTATTTGTCGAGGGTTTTCAAATGGAACTAAATTCACCTTCGGTGTATAATTTTTGTTCATTTTCTGATGAAATTGGAGCAATTAGAGAGTCGATTTCTACCGAAGAAATAATTGCAACAACTGGCAGTTATGAAGAAACCATAGCAAGTGATGGTCAAAGGAATGCAGAAATGCCAAATTCTGCTGACACTAAAAACGTTAACGTGATGAAAAACTTGACTGATGAAGTAATGCTTGTATTAACTGCTAAATTGTACAGTGATGTTACGCATTGGCTACAAAAACTTATTCGCTCTTACGTTGGTTTTGTTCGTAGCGAAATGTATCAATATGAAAAATTTCAAAACGAAAACACCAAATTTACCAATTTTCCGAATTTGCGACTATCAACAGCTCCACCCAGGAATTCATTCAATTCAGATGTAGAAGGAATTCTTACAATTTCGCCTAGTCGGTTACAACTAAGAGCTGATAAGAGTTCAAGCTTACCATCTACAGCCTTATCACCTTACTCTAAGCAACACACTAATTTAACCCCAAACAGTAGTGTTCCGTTAAAAAAATTGCAAGCAGCAATGCGTTTGATACCTTTGGAAAAAAAAGTTTTCAGAGAAAGAGAAATTAAATTAACCAGTAGTGCATCGAATCAAGCGTACACTCGGTCAAATATTTTGCCTCCAATTCAAACTCCAGATGATAGCCGGACACAATCGAAAGGAAAAAGTTTAAGACCATCAACGCTTTCGTCACATTCCAGGACACGAATTGATTATAAGTTAAAATCTACAAAAGAAGAATTACCAATTAATAAAAACTCTGATGCCAATAAATGAAGTTTAAAAACTGCTTGATGAATTTTTTTATTCTAGGATCATTAATTTAATTGGCTATTGGCAGCATCCATCTAAATTAATGGAGCTTAAATTACTGTGTTTTACAGACTAAAGACACTTTTTGCTTGGAAAAATCAACTTAATCAGGAATTCCCACATTTTTTTCTCAAAATTATCTCATAATTTGTAAGCGTCTAATGGTTCGAAAAATATGATAATTTAAGCAGTTCATAGATTTAATAAGCATATAAACAACCTTGCAAGAAATTAAAAATATCCAAATCTTTAAAATAATATTGTTTTTCAAAATAAAATAAAATGTGAAAAGAGTTAATTTAATTGTTTTTTAATTTATTTTTATTTAAACTAAAAAACTATTTACTATACATAACTAGTATTGGTTATGTATTTATCTATTTGATTTAGTTTTACGATTTAAGTATTTGTACAAGTAAGAACTTCGTTTTCTCATTTTTTGAAACTTTTCTGGTTTTACTGCTCTGTAATAATCGCCTAAATGTTTTAAACGTTGCTGCAAAACTGCAAACTCGTTTCCTTTAAAACCTCTCAACCATCGTGGAATTTCAGTTAGCAGCTGAGCTGGATGGATGCGACCACTACCTAAAATATCTATTAAAATAAAGTTGTAAATATAAATATAAGACTTGTCTTTAACATTAAAATTAATAAGTCTCTAGCATAAAATAGTTGCTAGAGTTAATTGAATAAAAAAATTAAATTGTACCGTACCAATATAATCATTCTGGCCAAACAATGCTCTTTTCTGATTCCAAGCGTTTTTCGGTCTGTAATCAGGCATCTGATCCACTGGTTTAAAGTCTTTTGATCTGGGAAGTAAACCTAATACATAAAATTTATTCAGAGTTATCATTAAATATTAATCAGCCAGTGGTTATTTTGGTTGGAAGAAGATTTTCGTGACTCCAACCACGGACATAATCTATCCTAATATAAAAATGGTAGATTGAATTAATTTACAGTTAGTTTAAATGTTTGCTACACCTGAAAATTTCTCTTGGAACATGCTGTGCACTAATTCGATGATTTCCACAAAGTTAGCATCACGAAAACCATTCTCTATCTGTCATTTTACATACTTGGACCCAAAATTTTATCGTGATAACCCCATCGTCGCGTGTATGGTTTTTTCTCAAAATGTCTCACCAAAGTTGTAAGTGGTGTTTGAGTTTTTAAAATATCAATTGACATTTTAGCCCATTTTAATGCAATCATTTTTATGATTCCCAAATTTTTCTACCATTCAGATTTCAACCATCGACTTGCATCAGCTTTGTTATCGACTGTTGGTTCCAGGAACTGGAAGTGAATTTACACTGAAGCGCTGTTTCCTGCACGAGGTTGCAAATTGCAGACGCAGGACTTGTTTAGTTTAATTCCAAGCCAAGACTACCTATAGTAAAAAGACCCACGCACCCCATAGGGCAAACTGTTAGGCAGAAAATACTGTGATTTTGCCAA
>JAQFZN010001443.1:0-15881 GCA_034687075.1 Geophilus carpophagus
CCATGCCAACTACTAATGTTTTTCATCAAGTCTGAGTAATTTTCTACTTAACTTGCTATTTTGTTACAAATCTCAAGATAATCAGAAAAGTTACATATCATTTAACATTGTTAATTAATTTTTTTTTCTTATTTATGTTTTATCTCAATTTATGAAAATGATATGAGATAAAATCGATAATTATAAACTATTCTTAGTTCTTCCTAATTTCTTTTTTTTTTACTTTCTATTAACTTCGTATTTGGAGAAGAACTCCAATTACCTAGATTGATTTTTGAGGACAAAAAACTGAAGAGTTCTGATAATTCGAAGAATGGAAGAGTAAATAACACAATACAGTTTTTCATAAAGGAAAGGCGACACGACACCTGTGCAATAGAGATTTAACAAAAACGTGGGATCAAGTAACCAAGTTACTAGCATATGATCTTTGTTACAAACTTAATGATGTCATTCAGCTGGTTTACATCAATTCAGTCGAACCGGTTGTTGAAATGGGAAATAAAAGTGAACTGAAAAATGTTTGTGTGTTGACAAATTTTCGCTAATTCTCTAATAAGTTTGAAAAAATTAATTTGTAATCTTTTAATGTGTTTTTTATTGATCTAGATTTTCGATTATTCGAACATACCTGGACAACTGATCCGGATTGCACCGAATTTGAGTTGTTATTATCAACCATACTGCTCAGTGGCGAGTTTAGTTTCCCTACCAACCACCATTTAATGCGATAATTATTTTTTCTTTAGATGTTTGGATGTAAATAATATTATACTGGACTTTTTAAGCCTCGTGGAAAATTTCCCAGAGAAAAAAGAAAATTGAATGCAAAAATCGTCGTTTAAACTATAAATTTTAAAAAACAAGTTTCACACTACTTCTTTTGTCATTATGTGAGTTAAGTATTAAAGAAAAAAATATTTTAGAATTTTTCTAAAAATCCATCAACCAAAATAAGCTTTTTAAATTTAATAAAGTTGATGGATTAATCTATTAATAATATGCAAAAGAAATTCTTCTTGAGTATAATTTTTTTTGCACATTTTTTAAAGCAATTTCTTTTACCTGTAATTAATATATTCGAGACAATACGGTAATTAATAGTTACCGTATTGTTTCAAATTAAATAACCACATTAATCAGAAATTATTCGGTTATTAACCAAATAATTTCTGATTATTCAATTGACAAATTAATTTTAGACCGTTATAATTGATTAAATTAAAAATTAATCGCTATTTCCTTTTTGCAATCAAGAAAAAAAATCAATGTTGACCAATGAAAATGTTGAAAGACTTCGTCGATGGACTATGGTTGCTATTGGCTTGTCCAAGCATCTGAAACCTAAGAACCAATCAAAATATTTGACAAATGGACACAATAAAATACGAATAAAAATCGAACGATTAGAAAACCACAACTCATGAAAAATTTTCATACAACTATGGGAACTTGCGCATGATATTACTCGTTTGACCACTTAATAACCACTTACAACTTTTTCTGAAAGGTTGAAAGTACATTTGATATATAAAAGATTTGAAAAAAAATGAAATTTGATATTATTTCAATATTTTCGAACCATTTACAGTTGAAAGAATTTGAAATTTACTATTCTGCACTTTAAAATCAATTGTGATCTGAAATGGCATTACAAAATGAAATTATTTGTGGCGTCACTTCTCTATGATCACCTGCATTTTTTATTTTCTGATGGATAAAGTTAATAAACAAATGTGAAATTTTATCTCCATGTACTCGAAAGAATTTGAAGTTACCTCAAAAGGTCAACAATGTACATCAAGTTATTCATGATCATGAACCTAGATAATTACTCAAAAGATTTACATTTAAGAAGGAAAAAAAAGTGGGTTGTGCTATATAAGTTGAAGCACAAACTTGCATTTTAATGAATTCTAAGTAACTGCGTGTGAATTATCCTTGCCGACCAAGAGTGGATCTTGCAAGGAGTTGCCTACGGGCATTCAAGCACAAGGTTAAGGATGGGTGGACGCTTCCCACGTTGGCCAAGCGAAGACGAAGTAAAGAGAAAATTCTCAAATTTATTCTTGGCTGCACAAATTCCCATAGATATGGATGAGAATCATTTCCAGTCTGATGGCGGTAATAATCTAACTCCTTTACGGGATGTGAGTGAACACTAGTGGGAATTTTCTATCCGTGGCTTATCCGGGTCAAAGTTGTGTTGGTGATCTCACGAGTAAAGCACCATCACAGATCCATTAGAAGATGACTTAGAATTAATGGCGGGGACTCGATAGCCAATTCCCGCCATTAAACCGAAATATCCACATTCGTGCTTGTATTGTTTAATTCGAATTAACTAAACTAATTAACTGCTAATTATTATGTGTTATGTAGTAAATTTCAAATTAAAAATGAATATTAAAATGAATAAACAGATAATTTTTCTAAAAAAAATCAAAACTAACGTCGAATTTTGGCAAAAACCACGAGAAGAAGATTCCACGAATGATTGTGGGTACGATAAAAAGAAGATGGTTTGAGGATAGAGACGGGAATTTCCGTGTCTATCCTGAAACATAAAAAGAAAAAAAAAACTGAATCGATGTTTCGGGTGAAAGATTGATCCAATTCGTTTCCTATTGTTCTTAAAGTACCTCTAGTTTGTTTAGTACTATCTATATATTGGTGTGTTCAAACTGTTTAATCTGCACTCCATCAAACGGATGAAGATTGAGTCACAGCTTCACCGCCCTCGACTACACCCACCCAATTAAACACGCTCACACCTCTTTTATTCAAAATGATTGTAATTTTCATAAACTACCCTATTGATTTAAACAAAACTTACCCGTGGGCTGTGAATCGACCACTTGTTTCCATACGGCTAATATTAAAACGGCGAGAAGAATGGATGCACCGGGCCTAATCCGAAGGACGGGGCCTCGCGTGCCGCACCTCGCCACTCGTCTCGTTTCCGAGCCCATGCGAAATGGACACTATGCACACCTCTCCCCAACGGCCACTCCGGACATGACAGCAAGCCCATACGGCTCTGGAAAGCCACTTCTTTAGCGCCGACTACCCTTCATCATCTGTCCGTGTTCACCAGCTCCGTGGTCGGCTTCTCCTTCGTTTCTTCTCTCTCCCTCACTCACTTTGCGATGGCTGCCACCACGAGCGCTTCAACTGTTAGCAAGTGATGAGTGAGAGAACTGAACCACTCTGCGTCGAGGGAGACTTGCGTTTATGCTCGGAGGAGATTTCTTGTCTAGCCTTAAGGGGTTTAAAAGAAGCAGCAGCTGGAGGCGCTCTTTCAGGTTGGATGATCGAGCACAAGTGACCTTTACTCCCAACTCTACACTTGGGTTGTAGTCAAAGAGAGAAAGAGCTAGCAGATGGGGGGGGGGGGAGGGAGGGAGAGGAGGGGAACTTGTCATTATTCATTTCCCCTCCTCCTTCCTTTTAAGCCATGTGGTAAAACCACTTGATACCAGAAAATAAAGAAAAAATATTTTTTTTTTTTACATTTTTTTACATTAGTTTCCATATTTCCGACCATTAGGGAAAAAAAAATTTTATTCAGGTTGTGATTTGTTTATGGAGTTTTGTTGATTGGCCTTTTTCTCCATCCGATCGATATCGTGTGCGCACAGTGGGATGCGGTCGCTTAGCAACGGGTTTTCCGCTTGGCCGTAAGGAGCCGCGCCCGTCAATCGAGTGACATATGAGTCATTGCTCTGTTCAGTTTGGTTTGTATTTTGGGTGGAATCCACTGAGATGATGGGGATGATCTGTGTCGAGTTTCGCCCACGCTGATTCAAATCTCTGTCTGCTGGTATTGGTAAGGAACGCGAAAGACAGTAACTCGGTGACCTTTTGGCAGGTGAACCGTGGGAACGAGAGGGGATTCTAAGCACGCTCGTGAGAGACGCCCCGTGCCAAATAGAAGGGCACGCTTAAATCATATAGTCACTAGTATTCATTGTTGTGTACGAACGACTGTTTTCGAGCTTTCTTCTGAATTCGATACACTCGAGTGTTACAAGTTAATTAGGTTAAATTAAAAAAAAAGAGACAGGAAAAGAAAATTTTTTTTTATTATTTAGAAAAAAGTTCCAATTCGTGTTGGTTGTAATTAACGAGAAAACGGGTTAATGAACATTAATTATGTAATCTAATAAAAAATTTGTCTGGTAAAAAGTTTATGTAAAATTTTTTTTAATTTTTTGAATTATGTTTTATTATTGATATCGTGAAATAAATCTTTTTCAAAAATAGAAATACGTTTCTATTCTAATGTTTTACAATTCCGTTACTACATGTTTTTAGCGCTACATGTTTCTTTAATGTTTTACAATTCCGTCACTACGTGTTTTTAGCGCTACATGTTTCTTTAATGTTTTACAATTTTGTCACTACATGTTTTTAGCGCTGCAAAGGAATTGGCCAATCACTTCACAGCACCTTCTAATGCTGTTGAGTTATTTGGTTTTTCACCCGCCTCGCCGCGGTAGATTAATTGGTTGCCTTTGAGTATGGAGTTTAATGGCGTTTTCTGTTCCCCTGGTGCAGGCAGAGATTTAAGACGAAGACCACGTTCTGACTCTGATGTAAGATGCTTGATAAATGTGAATCTTTGTATTTCTAAAACATTTTTAAAATATTTGCAGACCATGAACGACGCACCCGATATTGAGTTTTCGTATAGCGATGCCGATGATCATTTAAGAGAAGTAGCAGAATTATATAGTTATACTGAAGAAAATGAGTTCCATCAAAATCGAAAAGCATTCGAAGAGTTAATGGAAGAATACGGTCGGTTTTTTTATTAAATACTTAAATAACTTTATTAAAAAACGATCGAAATACTTTTTTCATTTCAGGTATAGGTGCAAAGTGGTCGAAAATGAATGAAGCACAGCAGCAACGAGTGATATCTCGTCTGCTAAATGAATTAGAAATATCCCAACGTTCTATTCGAGTAAAAGCATTACGTAGTGTCTTATATCTTGTGCAAGGCGTCTTTGGGGAAGTTGAATCTGAAGAAGAGCAACAGCAATGGGAGAGAACAAATGTATTTCTCTTGCACACTAATGGTATTTTTGGTATTTGCTCAGAATTATTGGCTATGGAAGTTGTGTACGTAATATAATTTTTGAAGATTTTAATTAATTAATTAAATTATTTTTTTGCTTATTTGCTAGTAATGAGAGTGCTGCCATGTGTGCTCTTCGTAAACCGGCCGTTTCTCTCTCAGATAGCACGGATTTACGATTAATTTTAAATATTCTTTATACCATAATTGAAGTAATGCGTTGTTCCCGGTATTCGGATACTGATGAAATGAAAAGAATGCGCGAGTTGTTTCGCACTGATATGAGTAAATATACAAAAAATTACTTTAATTAATTTTATTATTTCTAACATTGTAAATTTCTGTTTAATAGCTCAAAAAGGAGAATGGGCAACAATGCCGACTATGGCATTGCTCACGATGATCACGGAATTTTGCAGTGGCACAGTTCCGCATTTTCCTATCAAAAAGATTTTATTGTTGTTGTGGAAAATTCTTTTAGTTTCACTTGGTGGAATGGATGAATTAAGGGCTCTTAAAGGCAAATACCGGGAAGAAGTTTCGCTTCCTCCAATCAAAGAAGATACAATTGAAGTAACTAGAACAATGCGAGCTGCAAGTCCACCTGCTTCAGCAGCTGATTTGATCGAAGCTCAACAGCAACGCAATTGCACGCGTCCATTTAGACGGGTTAGACTTAAGCAAACTTTGATTAATTTCTTTTAATGTAATTTAATTTATACGTTTAATTAAATGTGTAGGGGTTAACTAAACAAAACAGTATGGATGATGCTGCATTTCAAGAAATGGAAGGAATGGAAGGTGAAGAGCGAGATGGGGGAGAGGAAATGGAAGAGCAACAACAGTCTTTCTTTATTGACGAAGTTCAAGATGAAAGACAAGGCGAATTTAATCAAGACTTGTCGTCTAGACCATCAACCCCGGTTCCGTTTAAGGGATTACCGTGGTCACCTAAAGTCAGACAAAAAGATATTGATCAGTTTTTGGACAACACACGTAGAAAGTTTGTTGGTTTCCCTTTACTTGGTGATAGAACTTCTATGGCTGGACTTCCTGAACCTTTGCACGAAGGTTTGCGAGTGCTTCAAGAGCACGTTTATATCTCACTGTCGGAAGTACAAATTCGTCGCGAAGAGGAAATTGCTCGCAATCCAATGTCACAACCTGAAGTCGAAATTAAACAAACCCCTGCTGAATTGTTATATCAACAAATGCTGCCGGAGCTGCCGCAATATATGGTTAAGATTTAATATAAGAAAATTAAATTTTAAAGAAATTATTTATTTATTATTATTTTTTTTAATTTTAGATTGCACTTCTTAAAATTTTATTGGCGGCTGCACCTACTTCTAAAGCAAAAACTGATTCAATCAATATCATGGCTGATGTTTTACCAGAAGAAATGCCAATGACTGTACTTCAATCAATGAAATTGGGAATTGACGTTAACAGACATAAAGTAAAAATCGATTGCATTACGCAATATATTTTTCACTACATTTTTTTTTTATATTTATTTTTTCAGGAGATAATTGTAAAAGCAGTGTCAGGCATCCTTCTTTTGCTGCTGAAACATTTTAAGATAAACCACATATATCAATTCGAATTTGTGAGTCAACATTTGGTGTTTGCTAATTGCATTCCTTTGGTACTCAAATTTTTTAATCAAAATATTATGGCTTATATTCAAGCTAAGAACACGTATGTTATTAAAGAGAAGTCTTTAATGAAGTATATTTTTATATTTAATTATATAAAATTTCTGTTATAGTATTGCGATCATCGATTTTCCTTCGTGTGTAATCGGCGAACAACCTGAACTCACTGCGGAAACGCTAGTAAGCTGCCAGTTTAAATATTTAAAAAAGACATATTTTTATCACTTGATATGTAATGTGCTCGTAGTGCTCGTTTCAGGAAATAGGTGATAATGCACAATATTGTTGGCGTAACATGTTTTCTTGCACAAATTTGCTAAGGATTTTGAACAAATTGACGAAATGGAAGCACTCAAGAATTATGGTAATCTGTATTTTGTTTTAATTATTTGATTTTTTTAAATTTATGATTTATTCATTTATTTACAGATGTTAGTCGTTTTCAAATCGGCTCCTATTTTAAAACGAGCATTGAAAGTTAAGCATGCCATGATGCAGTTATACGTTTTGAAATTACTAAAAATGCAGACAAAGTATTTGGGACGTCAATGGAGAAAGAGCAACATGAAAACAATGTCTGCTATTTATCAGAAAGTTCGTCATAGGCTGAATGATGATTGGGCTTATGGAAATGGTTAATACAAATTTAATTAAACTTTAGTTTAATTTATTTGAAAATTATGGCATGTTAGAATGCTATGAGTTATTTTGGCCAGTTACTTAAGACATTTGATGAAATTTTAACAAATATATCAAATCATATTTGGTGTATAATTTTTTATTTTAGTATTGATGCAACTAATAAATTATTTTACTATTATAATTAACGATTAGAAATGAAAAAGAAAATAACAGAAGAAGTTTGTACTTGTTTTTACACTGAATGATGGATGACTACATTGCACTTATTTTTATTAGATTATTATGGTATGAACTTTTTATGACCATTAATTGAATGTTTATTACCTTTTAAAAGCTGATATAAAATTTTTGTACGTGTTTTTTCACTTAAAAATTGTAAAACGCTCATAAGAGTAATCACTAAACCATTTTTTTTCACTTATTTAAATTAATTACGGAAAAGCTTTATTTTAAATAATATTTTCATGTCTCACAGAATCAAGTGAGCAGCTGATCACAAGACAGAAGCAACTGTGCATCATAATGTACATCCGCAAGAAAAAAAGTGCAAGCTTTTGTTTATTTTTCTTTAAATTTATTTTGACTAATAATTGAAAATTAAAATTTTAGCTTATTTAATAAGCTAACATAAAAAGCAAGTGTATTATGACTACTTGTTATTATTAAACAGACGAAATAACTTATAGGAATTAATATAATTTGCAACTTGCGTGTAACATAACAATTGTAACTTGCACAACTCACTTGTTAATTAATCAAAACGTTTTTAAATATTTTATATTTTTTTAGATATGGATGCACGTCCGTGGGATTTTCAAGCCGAGGAATGCGCTCTTCGTGCTAGTGTTGACCGTTTCAACAGCCGTAGATACGATGTTGCAAATGCGACTCGGAATTCAGATCTGGAACCAGTTGACAATTGCATTTTAAGTGTTCTTGGTCAGCCAATTGATTTATCAGAGGAATTTAAGACCCATTATGAGCAATGGCTTCATCGTGAAGTTTTTGCTGCAAATATTGATTGGGAACAACTTCTTTGTAGAACATTAATTTAAAATGAAAATTGTAAATAAAATTTTTTATTGTAGTTATATATCATCCATGTTTTTTAAATTGTACATTGTAGCTTAACGGTATTTAAAAATATGTATAATGGATTTTGTTTATTGTAACACTAATATAGAAAAAATGCGTGGTAAATTATGCAGAATATTGTACTGGCAATCATAGTCGAAATGAATAAAAATTTTAAGAAATGTTATTACAGGAAATAGTTAAATGTCTCTACTTTTATTTAGGCTAATATTTACACCTCCCGCTACTTGTTCTTATTGGGCAAAGATAAAATATCACGTGACAAATGGCGTCGGACGAGGTAAGTGAACCGAAAATCAATACTTCATAGTTCGTTAGTTAATTATGTCATTGGCATCATTTTCTCCACGTTATAACTATTAACAACTGTTTAATAAAAGTTCAATGAGTGTGTAAAGAAAGAAAAGTTTACAAAAACTCGTTTTTTTTACATAAAAAATAATGATTTCTAACAGGTTACACAAGTTACAGTTAGTAATGGAAGTAGGGACAGTCCCAACTCGGGATCTATCGAGCAATCGGGTAAAGATATAAAATTTACACCAGTGATATTTATAAACCATTACAATCTTTTTTCAATTAAATAAAAACATACATAAAGAGGGCCGACGACGAAAATCGATTCCACCACCGCTTAATCTAACTGTAGATTTTGCTGGGGAACTGACAAATCGACTTACGGAATTTGCTATAATTGCTACAAGCCCTCAGAGCCCTTTAATGCAAAAAAATCTTCCAATCCGGAAAAGGTACATTAAAAAAATTTAATTTTGATGTGTTTATGATAATGTTTTGTGCTTGCTAGAGCGTATAGTTTCCCATCTGATGAGCCAAGTCCTATATCATCTCACTCTCAGTCTTCCTGCCTTGAAGACAGGTGTGTAGTAATAATTATATACACCTGCTCATATACATATTTATATATTTTTTTAAATTATTCTACAGTTCGGATGAAGTAGCAGACGATGCATTTATAAGCAGGTGAAGACATTTTTATCATTTTTAAATTACATATTGCATTTTAAATCACTTGCGAATTTATTTCAGTTCTGAACTTACACCTGAAGATACCAAAGCTATTTTTGTATTAAGCAGCATGGCTAAAGTAAGTTGATAAAATATTCCTAAATTTATTTTTCATGATTTAATGATGCACTGACACGAGGAAGTTGCAAATGGCAGTTATTTTTTTTCATCGTTAAAATTTAATAAGTCCTTACAACCGATTTACTGATAAAATTCGACCTTTCAATATTTTTTTTGCATTTATATCAATATAATATTTATTTTGATAGCACAAGTCCCATATGGCAACTCCATTATCTCCACCGTTATCGCCTGTAAAACAAAACAAAGATTCCATCCGCTCTAAACGACCGATGAACGGTTTTATGCTATTTGCCAAAAAATTTCGTCTTGAGTATACGCAACTATATCCAGGCAAAGATAACAGGTATAATTTGAACAAATCAACTATTATTCCTATTTTGAATGTCTTTTAAATATTTAAAAATGTATATTAATGAGTTGCACCTTGAATCTGGTTGCTAAACAACAATTATTTCTATGTGCAATCACGTGCCTTGACATGACTCTCACTGTCACATGCTTTATGAGCTGTTTGCACGCATTTATTAAATCCATTAATTTCATAATTAAGTTTATTAATTTCATGTTTCAGAGCTATAAGTGTGTTGTTGGGTGACACCTGGAAGAAAATGAAAGCTGAAGAACGCAATGTGTACGGTCAAGAAGCTCGTCGATTGGCTGAAGAACAGAAAAAGCTTTATCCTGATTGTTGGAAACGAAAACGAACTTTATCTAATTCTTAAAAACAAAAAAAAATCAATTTTATTACTGATCTCAGTTGCCTGAAAATGGTGCAGTGAATATCAATTGAAAAAAATGGTGCTATAGCATTAGTGTTTTAATTAATGGCTGCATATTGATGTAGCCGCTCATTTATTTCCCAGTAATCTGATTAAATCCTGATTAAGTTGTTGGTTCATCTCATTTCCAGCTGTGATCCAATCATCCTCTCATTTCCTCATCTTTTTTGTAATAAGCTCATGTTATTTTGGTATAAATCTCTTGTTGGTTGCCAAGCGTGTCTCTTCATTTACTTATATTCTAATGAGATGCCCTTTGCACATGACCTTTCTGCATGTGTTATTATTTCCTTTTTTTAATGAGGGCTCTACAAGTCAAGTTCCTTAATTCCCACTCTTTGCACTTACGTGTCGCCCACCGAGTGCCCCTGTTTACCAGTGTCCACAACTTTGTTGTTCTCATTGATCATCAGATGAGTGGATTTATCGTAGTGGTCATTGTGCACCAGTTACGCCGCCACGGCGATTCGGCGCCCAATTAGCACCCTAGTGACGTGCATTTTCGATGTTAAAAGACGATGGTTGTTACTGACATTTCAGACAACAGTCTGTCGTTTGCAACGATGGTGGCTCTATTTTTTCTGCTTGTCCTTATGGCCATTCGTGTTCATTCAGATATGCTCAGTAAGTAAAAGAAGATGCTTTCATTTATTTTTTTTATTTTTTATTTTGATTTTGCTAAATCTTTTCTTGAAATTTTATTTCTTATTTTCAGATGAGGACACTATTTCGTTTACACCGCAATTTAAATTCCATCCTGAATTGTGGTTAATGGGTGCTAGAAAACGCCATGCGTCTGAAATACATTCTCCACACATCAGTCCGGCTGTTTTAACTAATATGAGGAAATTCTTTAAAGATCTAAGAGAGGACATTGAATTGCACACACAGAATTACGATGACTATGACATGGTAGCAGATTCGCCTGTTAAAAATGAAATTATTGAATCTAATAACGATTTTACAACCCAATCGAAAAACAGGGGAACTCGCAAAGGTTCTCTCAATCCTTCGCTTCTATGGAAAGGATTAGGCCGGAAATGATACTTTGTTTTATAAATTATTCTTGAATTATTAAAATATTTTTCTTGCTTTATTCAGTATCTCTCTCATTTTCTTTTATCTTTTAACTTGTAAAACAACTAAACTTAACAATTACAACTACAAACTAACTTTCTTTAGTTTAAGCGTAAACTTGTATGGACATGGTTTTACATAAATTAGTCCTAGTTAATTCTACAACACTTTAAACTCAATGTAACGAAACTGAGATGGGATTTAAGGTATTAATTACATCCGGTTTGCCATTTTGAAATGCAAATTCACGTTTGTACATCGCTTGAATTACCTCATCTAACATGTTTACTTAACAGAAACTATTAAAAATCGGCGAAGGCGCATGTTCACTGATGAAATAAGCCAATAGAGTCAGGACAAGGTATTGCCTGTGGATATAAGACAATGAGGTTTATGGTGTATTAAGGTGAGTGAAACCATTGCACCGATAGTCAAAAAATGCGGTTGAAAGACTACTACATGGCATTTTGTATAGGTAAGTAATCAGCATGTTTAAGGTAATGTGAGAAAAATTTTCTCAAGTATAAACAAACATCATTCCTACACGCCTTCTGACCTTAAAGTTTCTAAGAAACCATTCTCTCAGGCGCATTGTGGACTCTGTTCGGGAGTCTTTCAAGTTACTTTTTTCAAATTCGATGTTTAAGAATTAGTTCATGTAATTTTAGAAAATTATTATATACATACTGTAAAGGGCTTTTTTTAAATATGAAATGTTGAATAGATTGTCTATTTTTAACATTTTGATAGATGTTCGGAACACTCATGCATGACTCAAGGACTTTTAAATGCATTGCCTTATGTATAAATTCAAGAAATTTTAATAACATCCACCCTCTAAATTCAAAGCTTAGCTTTAATAATTTGCATACTGTTGGTTTGATACTTTAATAATTTATTATCGTAATAAATTTCATAAAGCATTACTGCCATTCTTAAATATAAAAAAAAACTATAAAAATTAAGTAGTAAAATTAATTAAGAAAAATAAATGTTTGTTAGGATAAAGAATTTCCCTTTCGAACTTATACTTAGCAAATATACTTCCTTTGCGTGACGATAATTTGACGAGTTGAGTTTCGAGTTACAGTTTACAAGGTACAATCAAATTACATGTCGAAAGAAATGAACTACAGATGGCGTAGTAATTTCCAGGCTGTGCACTTGTTTATAGTTATGGCAGCTTAAGCTTGCCATAGTTATAGGTCCCCATAGCTTGCCATAGAGTGATAACTTTTTTTAGTCAATGTTATCTTTTATAGGGATCTGGCTTTGAGTATCTCTTAAATTAAAGCGCTTAAAATCTATTAACAACTTTACTATTCATTAATTTCATTCTTACTCTTTTTAATTGTTAGTAATTACTAATTGAAACTTAAATTTTTAAATTTTGAAAAAATTAAAATCACTTTTTTAATTAATAGAAAGATTGTTGTTTTTTATTATAGTATTATAGTAATTATTGTATTACATAGTAATTACAAAAGTAAGTTTATATCATAACTAGTTCCTACCTAAAAATTAAAAAAAAATTAAGAAAATTAAATATTATATAAACTAAACACGAGAAAAATAATAACAATAACCTCAAAATTTCCAACAGTGACATCACTTTGGTTTTTAGCAACTGCATCCACACGATCCATCATATTTAAAAGTCTAAAAGATATATTAGAAGTTGGACCTTTGGCCAATTTTTCGTCACTATCTTCATCTTCTAATTCGCTTTCACTTTCCGCATTCCAAAGATCGAGTTTTTCGCTCGATAACTAAACAAACAAAAAATGTTTAAAATAAAATAACACATTATTTAAACAAACGAAAACTAGTCAACACTTTACAGCACAGACATATCCAAAGAGAAAAATATCTTGAATATGAAACGACTTCCAAACAGGCGATGCTTGATGAATAACCAATAAAAATGCGATTACATCGCGCCATTCGACTAAACTCTAAATAAAAATAAAATGAAAAAAGAAAGATAAAAGGTAATAACTAATAAGTAATCATGGTATAATAAAAAGTTATTAATTGTTCCACCTCTTGACTAAAAACAAATACTTGATCTTGACTGCCCTCTTCAAAATGGGGTGATGGCATAAGACATTTGCGCGACATGCACGTCTCCCATGGTACATCTGCTATCAAAGCACCTGGGTCGTGCAGGTGAGAGTCGTCTGGACTGTTGCGTCTTTTGACTCTGATGCTAAGGCTTGCTGCATACCTATTTCTAAATCGAATAAATGCTACCTGTAAATTTTAAGAGGACAGGTGAGGAGTTTAATTACATTCCTGTTTATTACTCACGTTATTGACTTGTCGTAAAATTATTAGATATACTTTACATCCAACATTTTCTAATTCGGAATTTACACATAAGGGTCCTCGGATATCGCAACATAAACAAACTTCTGCCATTTTCGTTGCTATGGTAATGTAAATAAACATATTGATTACAGAGCTGCCATCTAATGTTAGAAAATGAATTTTTTTATTTTTCAATTTTTCTGTGTATAATTTTAGGATATTTTCAATAAAGGTTATTTGTTTTAATAGTGATGTATTGTTTGTTACTAACACTTGTAAACAATATCTGTTGGAATTGAAAGAAATATTCAAGTTTGTTGACTGTTTTTAACTCCCTCAATTTTCCAATCAGTTTTTACATTGATTTATTTAAGGAAAAAATTAAAAATAAAAATAAAAAAAATTGTTTAAACTTTTTCAGCACATTTTTTAAAAGAAACATTTTCTAATAGACAATTTCATGAGAAAAATAAGATGATGTCATTTTATGAAGCGCGCAGCCAAGCCCGAGGGCTTCAAGCCAGAGGGCTTCAAGCCAGAGCCAGGTAAAAGTGAATATAATTGCCAGGCGCCAGAACAAGTTGTCCGAGTCTGCAGCCACGCACGAGTTGCATTTCCGGTGAATAGCGTTCATCGCCAACATTGGTGCAAAAGAAAAATGTCAAAAAAGCAGGAGGCGTGACTGGCGCCGACACTGCACAGGTACAAAGCTTTGTTGTAACGTGTTTTGTCTCTATGGCGACTGTTGTAAACTTGAGCCTTAAGCCAAGAATTGCTGATCCATTACACACTTCATTCTCCCCTCTCTCGTTATGCCGACATCGACTGGTAACCTTAATTATCCCTTTACTATTTTTTTATTTCTTAGTTTTTAATAATCAATTTTATAAAATCACAATCTTGTTTATTCTAATTATTGTTGCGATAACAATCTTAACATAGTAAATCAAATTATTTACAATTTTCTTATTCTACTCTTTATACTATTTTAGTCAAGGTTTCTGGTTATACTAGTCGAACTAATTGAATCGTACGCGCTGCTGCAATCAGACAAATTATGTGAATGAAACAATGGCCTCCTGTGTGTTGTAATTTAAGGCGGGGGTGGGGTTACACTTGATGGGACCTGAAGACGCTGCTATTAGACAGTCGTCGCATCACGTGTGATGGGCGCATCAAGTCGTGCTCCGACATGCGTAGCACTTTGTTTGCTGATGCGGAATCAACTGTGGTTGGTTGTGCATCTACTTTGATTCATCTTGTAAGGACACACATTCAACTAACTAATCTTATTCCATCTGTACACAGCCACTGAATAACATACATTCAGGTTTTTACTCATTTCTAATATCTGCCTCTTAAGGCTCGTTTACAATGTTGCGAAATTTCGCGCGCAAAGTGGTTGCATGCAAAAATTTGCGTGCGAAATTTTGCCTCCTATGTTCGAATTGTTGCGAACAGAGTTGTCTCGTTTGCAATCTCACTGAAACGTGACAGCACGAGATATCAAAATGGATTGGCAACGATAGTGATTGTTGCTGGATCATATTGTGACGTCATACCAATCGCTTGCTCTCAATGGTCAACGCATGCAAACTTGTAATGCGAAGTGAAAAAAGTTGACTTCCAGTTAACTTGAAACGCAAAATTTCACTCGCGAAATTGTTGCGTTCGCGTCAATTCGAACGCCATTTACTCTTAATGGCACTGAAAGAATTTACGGGTGATTATATTTCAACACCGTGATTTCTCTGGTGCTATGAAGAGCAAGAAGGTCAACTTCAACCTCGTCATATATGCCAGAAAAACATTATAAAAGGAGAAAAGACTGAAAAGAAAAAATATAGTTTGCATTGTATATTGGCTGCTGTTGTAATAATTCACATCCTGTCTTGTGCTATGAGGTCTGTGGGTGGTGAGTTGGGACCGATAGAAGAATGAAAAACTGAAAGGGAATGGCACACGCCATTCAAGGTCGGGGTCTCTTCCTTTTTTTTTTAAATATAATTATGTTTACTCGTTGAGGAAAATTTTTTAATGAAATTAAAAGTTTTTTTTTACTTTTGTTTAAATTGTTGTAAATAAATTTTATCAACTGATATCCTATAACCGTTATCCTTGGCACTG
>JAQFZN010001444.1:0-15879 GCA_034687075.1 Geophilus carpophagus
TCTTATCACAACTTCTCATCTTGTTAACCTCGCCACAAATTTACCTCAAACTGACTCAACTAAAATGAAACAAGAGCTCAGTTTATAAACATATAATCAATCCCACCAAATGACCACTCCTTTTACCCTTTAAAAATATCAACCAGAACACAACAAAAATAAAACTCTATTCTCAACTTCAACTACCAACTTAAATTCATTTCTTTTTATATTTTCAAACACTTGTTACATCCCAGGAGTCAGTTTTCACTTAACCAAGTTAGAACAGGCTTCAAATGCATGCTTCAAAAGCTTCCATTGAATGGGCACAATCAAAGTGAATTGTGGGTCGAGGGATGAAGGGAAAAAACCTCTTTTTATCTTTCTTTCTTTTCTTTTTTAACCGGTCCTCTTTGTAGAAACAACTGCACGCTTTGAAATGTCAGTTAAGGGCTGAAGCAGGTGTTCAGCGCAGACACACCTACGAATCAACTGACATAAACTAAACTCATTAAACTATAAACATGACATTGTGTATTTAGTTAGTTGAAACTGAGTTTTTATTTTATTTTTTTTTAATGCTTCTGTAATGAAATAAAGAATAGTAACAAAATAATTTTTTTTGAGGATTTATTAAGGGTAGTTTTTATTGACAACCCAAAAACAAGGAAACGAAATGAAGGGTTTAAAGTTTTTACATAAAATTGATGAAATTTTCATTTTTTACATGGAAAATTTTGAAATTTTTAAGATTTTACTCAAAATAAGTCAAAATTTTTTTTAAAGAAATAAATCTGAAATTATTCATAAAATGAAACATTAAAATTAATTTTTTTATCAGTTTTATACTGAAATTTTCATATTTTTATATTTCACACCAAAAAAATGTTATTAAATTTTCAAATAAAATTTTTAATTTTATCAAATTTTATCAAAAAAAAAATAAAATTTTCATGTTTATCCACAAATAATACACTTTCAGTTTAAAAAACATCTCATTTTCTCAACTTAATACTGAAACTTAATTTTTAAATCACTAAAAACAAAATTAAAAAATTAAATTCATAATTTGATTTTCCTATTCCATCATCATCAACAACAACAACAAAATAAAAAAAATTAAAAACTCATTAAAAATATTTACATCTTGAGCAACAAAAAAAAATCAAATTTAAAATTGCAAAAAAAAATAAAGAAAAGAAAAGAAAAAAAAAATTACATCGATCGTTTAAAAACAAAAAAAAATCTTCACGAAGTAAAACACCAAAACTTCTTCCATCCTTTACTCTTTTTAAATCCATGCTGGGAATGATTTTTTTCACATAAAAACAAATTATTCTTTTCGCTATTTTCTTTCGAAATCATTTTCTTTCCTTTGGCTTTTCCATAACTCAGTTTCTGTAGCGAACTTTTCCTTTGCATAACCATCAAAATGGCGGTATCGAATACTTCCTTAAGATTTTTTTGAGTTAAAGCAGAACATTCTATATAAGCAGCCATTCCTAATTTATGTGCGAGTTGTCGAGCCTCGATTTCGTTCACAGGTTGTTCTTGGTAATTGGCCAATTCGATTAAAACTTTGACATCGCTTCGTAAATCGCACTGAGTTCCCACTAGAATGATGGGAGTTTGTGGGTTATGATGACGAATTTCCGTTACCCACTTGTCAGACACGTTGTAAAATGAAGTAGGAGACACAACGCTGAAGCAAAGCAGGAAAATGTCGGTATTTGGATAACATAATGGACGTAAACTGTCGAAATCATCCTAAAATAGAAAAAAGAAAATTATTTTAATTTAATTTTTTAAAATTTTCATTCAACAATTTTTTTCAATGCAAGTATCATCCTTTCTCTAGCTTAATTTATTGATAACAACAGACCAACACATCGCTTTAAACTTAAATTCCAAACTCGTTACATAATTAATATCATAAATAATCTTCATTCAACTCTTATATCATATTTCAAGGTTAAATTGATTTCAAGTATTAAATTATTTAAAAAATTCTATTTAAAAAAATCACACAGCAGAGAAAATAATTCAAACTGAACTCTCGACTTGCTCTCATTTGATCCAGTTATCTCTCGCGGAGATACAATCGCTCGTTTCCTTCACGTTCCTAAACCAATCTAAAGTACTTCACTAAAAATTCCCACACAGACAACATTTCATCTATAAAGAAATCAAAATTTCCTAATAATTCAACCATATTTAATCCACGCAATCTCCGGATAAAATACAAATCTTATCGTATAAAAGATAAGCCTAAACCGCATTTCTCAACACGATACTTAAATTCAAATCCGTTACTCACCTAAATTAAACCGTAAACCATTCAACCATTACCAAACCACCTTTTGTCAGAACATTAAACTCCTTAAACATTATCTTTCACGTAAACATTTTTTTTTCCGAACTTTTGAAAAAAATTCAAAATGTAATCGCGGCCATTTAATTCTAATCATCATAAGATGAATCATACTTGTGAAAAAACCATAATAACACACAAACAAGCAATTCAATTTATTTTTTTATTTTTATATCTTCATATCTACAACAAAACGTGAGAAAATGAAGGTCAGGTTATAATTTTAACGTTGTTATAAATAAAAACCTTTTTAATCTCCTCTTTTCATTTTCAAAAATGCATCAGCGAAGTTCCAGTATGTCAAGGTGAATGAAAATGTTTAAATTTCCCTTCGCATTTCGCAGCATAATTACACGCCACTCGCAATGCATCCGTTACAAATCTGATAACGTGTCCGTCTCATATCTATTTAAAAATTTCAATGACCTCATCTGAAAAACAATATGATTAATGGCATTAAAAGTGCACAATAGAAAAGTGTCAGAATTATTCATAAGCACGTGACTCACATTTTTACAGCATCCAATTGCATACACTACTTGCTGCATTTAAAAATAGTGATTTAATTTAATATAACTTAGAGTTAAAGACAGAATTTTTGTATAAAATACATATTTTTGGAATTTTATAATTTTTTTCTTTAATTTTGGTTTCGTTACACGTTTATGTGGTTTTTTTAAGGAGAGGACTGTACTCGATTATAAAGAAAATGAGTTATTAATGTGAAATAAATAATTTAAATGGTCAAAATGTTAAATTTTGAACAAATTTTAACACATTTAATCTTATTAAATTTAATTTTTCTGTATCTTGACAATTTTATAATGAAATGTAATCAAAAATTCATTTCAAGCGAGGAAGTGACGGCCATTTTGAATCAAATTGCACGCACTACTTGCTGCGTTTAAAGTAGTGATTTAATTTAATGTAACTTACAATTTATGATAGAAAATTATACGTGAAAAGAGAAAAACTTTTATTTTCCTCAATTTTTTTATTTTTTTCCAATTCAGTATTTATTATACCTACATCTGTGCATCACTAAACAAAGGACTGTCCTCAATAGTCAGGAAATGAGATCAATGAAATCAAAACAAACTAAACTGACAAATTTTAAAATTTTATACTAAATTTAACACAATTAATCCTCATTAAATTTAATTTTAAGCAGCAATCCAACATTCGTGCTACAAAATATAATCAAAAACAATTTGAAGCGAAAATAACCGCCATTTTGAATCAAATTTGTTGCTTCATTTTCAAAATTGAATAAATTGAAAAAAAATTATTTTAATTTTAATTTTTGATTTAAAAAAAAAAAAAATTATCGTTGTTAGTTAATATAATAACAAGTTGAATGGTTTATAAATATCCACCTGTCTAAGCAACACCCTTCATTTTCATTCAGTGCAACTGTTCACCATACCAACAACCATTTATGGGTTGGCCCGAGTCCGATTGGAAGGAGGCCAATTCGAACCCCATCACCCAGCTGGAAACTTTTTGTGCAGGTCACGGTTATAGACCACTAAATTAATGTTATGTCGCTCATCACATACACACGTCTTCAAAATACTAAACAAATCACAGTCTCGTATATTGGAACACATTTTTATTTTGCTCGATTAAAAAAAATTTGAATTTTAACCGTTTCATTTCCGCATTTCTAAATGCGGTTCAAACACATGACGCATGTAATTTACTTCAAAATTTGCGTTTAACTTAATCATTTTTTATTTTAATTAAGCTTATCTAGTGTTATAAGTATAATAATCACTAAGAAATTAAGTTAAGATAAGTTTATCGTGTTGATTTCATGAATCATGTAACCATACGACGTGTTGGTATTAACATTTGAGTTTATCAATTTTATACACGTTTTGACCGGTTCATATCTTCTGCTTTAAATGTTCTGATTTCGAAGCGATCTTTAACTATAAAGTAACTGGCAAGTCAATAGAGCAATAAAAGTCAAAAACAGACTGGTAAGAATTTCAACTATTAAATTATTCAACAGCACACGGAATTTTGTAAATGCCAAGAGTCGAGTGATTTATTTTTACATTGTCACGGTTTTGACCGGTCCGAACTTATTCAAATGCTTCATTCAGACCAGTGCGGTTTTGCGCTTCGTTTCGCTTCAAATCAACGCATTTAAAGCATCAAAAAGTTGATAAAAATTAATTGTAACAACAAATATAACAAATCAAACCAAAAATAGTCAAATCGTAACAAAAAATTTAAGTATTTTTAAATTTTAGATTCATTTTTACCTGTCCGGCCGTATCACATAGTTGTAACCTCACAGGATGCTCATCAACTGTCACAACAACTACAAAAAAGATTTAAAAAATTAGGAATAAAATAATAATATATTTTTTTCTTTTTTTACCATTATAGTTATCAAAAGCTGTCGGTACATATTCAGTCGGATATCCATTGGTCGTGTAACTGACAACTAAACTCGTTTTTCCAACTGCACCATCACCAACTAAAACGCACTTGACTCGACTTTCACAATTGACTTTGTTATAATTTCTCGCTTCACATTTCGTTAAATATCCCTGATCCCGAGATAAGGGAGGCATGGCAAAAGTTCAATTGCACTTCACCTTAAACTAAAGTCGGGTCATTGCATTTGAACAACCCTCTCGATCACTTGACACAGCTTAATGCACTTTACGTGTAATTAAATCAATAAACACGTCATAAAAAACCGATTCGTTTGTCGTAAATCATCCGGATATTTCTATTGAAGTTTTGGTCAACACAAAAGTTGCGATCCAAGTAACAACTCGCAACTTATTGACCGTGGCAGAACTTGCTCGCGTATCATGCACTGAAATGTTTCATCGGCTTTATGTGCGTGTGACGACAAAAAGTTTGCAGTCACGTGATGAAAAGTATTGTGATTTTGCCGCTAGGAGTCGCTAAAGCCTTGCAAATTTGTTCCGCCATTATTCAGTTTCTCTTAGATTTTCATGTTTATTTTAAGTGTATTGACCTTTAGAAATGTTTTTAATTGAGGTTTAATCGTGCTTTTCCAATTTTAGGATAATTAATTTGGTTTTATTACATTTTAAATTTCGCCATTAATTTTTATTAACCAGAAATAATAATAGAACTAATTACATCAGTGTACTGATTTAATAGTCAATTTATTTGTGGTCCGCAAAAAATAAAAATAAAAATAAAATAATATGTTAGGGATAAGTTCCCTTGAATGGAACGCATTAAATGACAATATGTAAAAAAAAATCGTTTTCATTTTACAAGTCCCAATTTCTTAGCTTCTATTTCATAAATTAATAATCGCCACATTTTAACGACAAAGACTTCGGCTTCTTCGTCCAATACCTAAAAAATTAAGTAAAATAAACAAAAATTAATTTACTAACATCAAATTTTTAATTAATAAAACAATTACCATTTGAACATCATCTAAAATACACTGTGGTGTACTTCCTACCATTACTTTGGAGCAAATAAAATCTACTAATGTTGGTTCTTCTTCTCCTATATATTCTACGATTTTCTTATTTATCCATGGCTTTATCCTTCTTTCCATTAAATTCTAAAAATTAAATTAAATAAAATAGAATTATAAATTTAATTACTTTGTATGATTTAAAAATATTATTACATTATCGACAAGTGTCCAGTCAATTCCATACGCAAATAATTTTTCCTTTTCTGTAGGAATTTTGTCAATTAAATTTTTAATGTGCTTCCTTTTTTCTTCTTGGTTCGCTGAAGATGATGTTGTGGTGCTTGTTGTATTAGTGCTATTTGTTGTAGTTGGTTGAGCAACAGCTTTTTTCTCTTCATCGGTGTATTCTAAGTAACAAATAAATAAATAAAATAAATATACAAATATTAAAAAAATTTTAAAAATTAAATTTTATTTTTACCTAACGGAACTAATTTCCGTTTACGTGGCTGTGAATCATTACTATCATCCTCATCTTGATTAAAAAATTCACCAGCAACCAACTTCTTTCTTTTTGTCGAGGAATGATGAGTTTGGCTAGGCGATGTGGCTGCATAATTAATATACTCATTAATAAATTTAAAAAAAAATTTTAAATAAATAAATTTTAAAAAATTCGAAATTTATACGATACCTAATTTTAGACCAGTAAATCCCAATTTTACTTTAGTTTCTTCTTTCGGCGTAGTAATAAGATCTGAGAAACCAGACAAACTATTTTGTGTCGTATCATCAACAACTTCCACAGCTTTGTTCCGAGCTTTTATCACTTCCGGATCAACTAATGGCAACGTGACTGTCGTTTTCGGTTTACATTCTTTTTCTTCATCTGTTGGCTCCACTTTCACTCGTGGTTTGAATTGTTCTTCACGCTCTTTTTTAATCTACCAATAGAAAACCACATTAAATAATCATCAATAAATTTAAGTTTATAAAAGAAATATTAGAAGAAATAAATATATACATTTTTTACCCTTTCAAATTCCGCAGTGGGATCTGCGTGACCTTCTTCCATTAATTTTTGTTTCAATTCTTCTAATTCCTCCTTTTCTCTTTGTCGATCTCTATTATCATTCTCAATTTCCTTCTCGCGTTCTTTAAGACGACGAGATAAAGCACTTCCTCTATTATTCGTAAAGTATTAAGTTATTACAATTTTATATAATGAATATATTTCAATTACTTGTAATATTTAGGATCATCCCTTTCATCATCATAATCTTCCAAAAATTCCTTTAACCGTTTCGCTTCTTTTGCTTCATCATTTTTTCTTTCTTCATCTTTTTCCTTTTCTTTTTCATATTCCCGAGCTTTTTTTCGTTCTCTTGCTTCCCAATTCCGTAATCGCTAAAAAAATAATAATATTGAATTGAGAAAATAATTTCTAATTTCAATGACAAAAGTACTCAGATATTCATTAAAAAAAAACACATTTTGCAGTTTTTAATCAGAATAAAATAAAACATACGAGCAAATAATAAATTTAAAGTTGTTAAAACTAATTAGAATTTTTTTAAAAATGTCTAACTCAAACTCCAAGCAATTAAAACTCAAACATAAAACAAAATCAAGTTACAGTTGGTTAGATCATAAAACAAACTTAAAATTTTTAATTAGTTTCAACTTTCAAGCAATTAAAGCAACCTGGAAATACAACCAGCTTTGCATTATTATTTTGAAATAATTTAAATCCTAACTTATTTGAGAAAAATAGTAATTTAATAACCATAATTATTTCAAAATATCAACACAAACCTCTTGATAGGCAGCTTCCTTTTCCCTGAGTTTTCTTTCCAACTTTTTCCTTTCATACGCTTCTTCCTCCTCTTCTCGTTCCCTTTCAAAATCTTTATCACGTTGTTTCAATTTATCATAATCCGTTTCTCTATCCCTGTCTTTCGATCTCTCTCTAGACCGTGATCTTGATCGCGAATGATGTCTTTGTATTGGTTCGCGTAGTCTTTCGGGAGTACGATTCCTAAGCCTATTACTCTCTTTTTCTCTTCTGTCTCGATCTCTTTCTCCGCGATCGCCACGGTCTTTATCCCTCCTTTCTTTATCCTTCTCTCTTCGTTCCCGCTCTCTTTCTTTCTCTTCTTCAAGTTTCTGTAAAGATATTTTAAATACCGATCCAGTTTAATAAATCTCAACTAAACAATCAACCGAAACCATTATTTTTTCATGAGGAATATAAACACAAAAAACCTGAAATAAAATTCAGAAAAAAATATAAAAATAAATAAACCGAAATGAAAAAATAGAAAACATACTTCAACCTAACTTAAACTTCAGAGTAGAACTTCAAATATTTGTTATTAAATTGAATAAAAAAATTCAAACAAAAAATTCAAACTTGATGAATTTCTGAATTTAAAAAAGAAACAGAAATTACAAAAAGTTCGTTAACACAAAAATCTCATTTCAGCCGCTTTCAAAGCATTTTTTTCAATTACAAAATTGATAATTTAGATACATTTCAAGATAAAAAGTGTATCTAAGTTGAATTAAACAGATACATCTTTTTTTTCTCGATAAATTAATAGAAAAATCTGCAAGACACACACGAAGCGTTATTGAATCAAATTTAAAATCAAAGCGCAAGAAATTTTCAAAAATAATAATAAACTAAAATCCCTTGGCACATGGTTTACAATCATTTCTGTTAAGTATTAAAAGATAAATTTATAATTTAATTTTTGCTTTTAAAAATTAAAATAATTTTTAATTGTTCCAAGTTGCACACATTTCATACCTTCCGTGTCCTTGCTTCATTTCAAATTTTTACCCTATTTCAATTCAATACCATTCGAAATAAATGGTAAAATTAAAATTTTAGTGTTAAATAAATTAATAATTTAATTTATTAGATCACAATCAAGGAAAAGGAGGAAAAGGAGTGAGAGAGAGGTAAAACCTGAGTCGTTTTTCGAGTGCAACTTGAAGTTGTCTTCAGTCCTGTAAAATAAAATATCCAACCACAAACTACAAACTTCAAGCTTTTTCAATTTTTCAAGAATCAAAATAAACCTCCCTAACTCAGATGTATAAATTATTAAAATATTTTTTCTTTTTTAAAAAACAAAAACAAAAAACATGCAATTTTAAAAAAAATCTATAAAAATCTACAAAAAAAATTAAAAACTAAATCCAAAAATTCCTACAAAAACACTAAAAATAAATTCAAAATATTTTTAGTAAACATTAAAATAAAAAAGACTTTAAACTCACCAAAAAACAGATGATGCCTCCAATATCTTGCTTTTGTTTTATTATTTTTACCTTTAACTTGCATCAATCTTGCCGAGTTTTTATTTTACTGTACTGACTTAATGAAATTAACACCACAGGTAAATAAACACGCACCCAAAAACCTGAAACTCTTTCCTTCATTTTAACTTCCTTTAGAGATGAAAACAAGCAAATTATTTCGTTTTCACATAGTAATAAGACATTATGCAAATTTCTTATAAAATTTTTTGCATAAACTTAAAAAAAAATAAAAATAACGAAAGAGTTGCCATTTTGGATCTGTATTTCATTTTAGCCAACGTAAAACACTCAAATAAAACTAAATTTTTTAGTATAAATAAATCAACAAACAACTGACAAAATTCAAAAAATAATAATAAAATCCGCCATCTTCCTACCTTTCTAACAGCTAACCAGAGAATAAATACCGTACTAAACCTTATGGTATCAACACAAAAGTGCTGTTGCTTATTCGTATTAATCAATAATTTGTTTAAAATTTAAAATTCTTAATTATTTTGAAAAAATAAAACCAGCTGAGCGATTATATTTACGATCATTTACGAATATATAAAAATAACATCCCAAGTTAATCGAACTATAATAATAATAATAAATACGAACATTGAACCAAATAACACGAGATTTTGACCATTTTTTTTTAAAATAAATAACTTTAAATGATAGTAGGATAATGTTTTATTTTTACTTACCAACTCCTAGGCAAAAACAAACAGCTTATGCGCATGTGTAGGAGCAGATGCTCGGCTGATAGCACCAACTCAACGATAATGCCTATTGATTTGGGAATTATAACAATTGCTCAGCTCAAATATGGCGTAAGGACGAGTATTTTTTATATATATATATAATGTTTTTTATAAAAATGTTAAAATATATATATTTTTATGTATCTATTAACTTTATGTTAATAATAATAAGAAATATTAATCAAAAAAGGGATAATATTCGAGTGTATGTAAATGTATAAAAGTATTGAAAATTGAAAAGAAATAAATAAAAATTTAAAGGTTTTTTTTGAATTTTTTGAAATTTTAAAAATTTTACAATTTTAAAACCGAATTTTCTTTTGAAGTAAAGTAAGGAATAATTTAAATATATCTGTATACATTCTCTTAATTACTTCTCGCCTACGCAGAAAAAAAACAAACTAAGCGTTTTTTTCTTTTCTTTTAAGGGCATTTCCGGTATATATATATGAAATGATATTTGAGATACATTTGAGAAAAAAATTCGCAAATTTTACCTTCATTGTGTCCCGAAATTTTCCGATTTCTCGATGAATTAGATTTTTCTTATCTTCTTCTAAATCCATTTCATCCAAATTCTAAACGAAAAAAAACAACAAAATAAAATCCGTTAATTCAATATGATTTTTAAATTTTAAATTTTTCACTTATAAACTAACATCTTTGGATTCACCATCGGCACCATTGCCGCCCTGGCCACTTATTTTCAAAAGTGCCTCCTGTGCTCTCGATAATTTCTTTCGGGGTGACTCTAAAATAATTAGTTAAAATAGTAAATACTTACCGTTAATTTTTTCACACTAGCTGCATTCAAAATTCCATCTTTACCATTAGCTACGATGGACCTGGACAATTCGTGTTCGTGTTCACGTAACGTTGCTTCGATTCCTGCTCTGGCAACACGATCTTCTCGTTTTGTATCCTCGTCTAAATCGTCATCTGCGTCTGCAGCGATCACTTCTGATACATCTTGATCTCTCTTTGCCTTTTTTGATGCTTTGTACTCATCTAGTTGAGCTTTTGTTTTCGCATCTACTTTAACCTAATTGCAACAAATAAGTATAGTTGAATTTATGTAATTAAATATGAATGATGCAAATTCATTCTTAATTAATAGAGAGTTTATGCATTACGCTATTAGGCTTAATCGATAATTTCTCACAATTTTCTGCACTTTGTATAATGAATGAGAATTTTTGTTAAGTAGCAATATTTTTTAAAAAAACGATTATTTTTACAAGTTTTAGATGTTTAAATGTATAAAATGTGATTACGAATGAAATTCATTCTGTTCCTGATCATATTTTTGAATTTTAAACAATTTAATCAAGATTAATTTATGCAGATGCTGCAATTGCCTACTAAAAAATTTATTATTTTTCACATAAATTTCCCAACTTAGATTATATCAACATTTTGTTATAAAATGCACCTTTTATTTGCACAATCAAACAAAGAATCATTCATTAATTCATTATACAAATTGTATATATTTTATAATTCAAACAATTTATTTTAGAAAAAAATTATACAAACTTTAAAAATATGCAACATAAAAGAGAAAAATTAAGCAGAAATTAAATATTTAAACGTTTCAAACTTATGATAATTTCAAATATATTTTAAAATTTTTAACAAAATTCTTTGAAATTGTCATTATTCATAAATAAATTACCCATCATATACTTACAACTAATTTTTTATCTCCTATTTCCCAATCATGTAATAAACGAATAGCGCGTAAGCCTGATTCAGGATCTGCATATTCGCAAAATCCAAATGCTTAAAAAAAAACAAATTATTATTATTATTAATAAATTATCAATAAAAAAAACATTTTAAACTAAATACTACCTTGTAATCGACCTGATGCACCTTGAACTCGTTTCCAACTAACCACAGAGCCACACCTCTATAAAAACAAACCAAAATTAAAATAAAAACTCAAAAAACAATTTCAAATTTTCACTAAACCTGTAATAACGTCTTAATCATATTATCCGAAGCTCTATCTGTAATATTCCCAACAAAAACAGTGATCGTAGGACCAGCTCCTAACCTCCGAAAATCATCGGGCTAAAAGAAAAACAAAAATATACATTTCTCGAAAATAATTTCCATAACTAATTTTTCTAATTACAAATACTTTTTGTCCGGGCATCATTGGCGGCATAGGTTTTTTACCCATTGGTGGTCTTGAATTTACCATTGATCTTCCATCAGGAACTGGTGGCATTGGCATTCCAGGTGGCATTATCTTTTTATAATTTAAAAATAATAAAACAAAATTTAAATTTAAAAATTATACATAAATAAATATCATTTTTTAAAATAAAACAATATTTTTATATAATACCGGTGCTGGCATTACTCCAATTGGCATCATGGGTGCTATTATTAAAACAAAACATGTTAATTCAATTTTATACATGGAAAAAATAATTAATTTCAAATTTGACATCAACTTACGCATTGGTGGCAATGAGTATCCAGGTGGAAGCATACCTGGAGGCATCGGTGGCATCCCAGGCATCGGCATATGATGTCTGGGAGGGTATGACATCATTGGTTTTTCAGTGCCTATGTTTTGGAAAAAGAGAAATTGAAGATATTAATAATGAAAGCGAGTTTAATTCAACTTGTTCAACGATTAGGGTTAAGTATTATTGTCGTTTGTTTTGACGATCGGCACAAAGTTGCGTACAAGAATAATCGTTACAGAGTGAATTAAATTGATTTGATTTGAAATAATTGTGTTCGACTTACTTAAATGCAGAGTGTAATAATAATAAGTAGAGGAAAACGTTTACAGCTATCACAGCAAAAGATTGAGGACGCCAGGAATGACGATACGATCGAGACTGCATCAAGAAGTGGGGCGCTGATTGGTGGAGATTACAAAGAGATCCGTCCTGCAGTTAGATGTTTTTATATCAGTATTTCTTTCGGAAGGATGAATTTTACTGTTTAGTTTACAGAGGTGCCAAGTGGTAGATTTGAGAATTAATTTAATGGCGGTTTATTTCAAATTTAGTTTAGTAAAATAAAATCGAAAGCAATCAAATATTAATATTTTATAGTCGTAAATGTTTTTTATTTTTTATTTATAAAATACAAAATATAAAAATAAAAGACTTATTTAAGATTATGTGAAAACAGCTGATGATTCATAACTTCATTGCATGACAATCTTTTTCCAGGTACAATTTGTATTAATTTACAAACCAAATCACTTGCTAAACGCTTGAAAAAGAATTTTTAAAAAATAAAAATTTATCAAACTAAAATATAAAAATAATCTACAAACATCAACTGGGTGTTTATTTCCTCTTTTCCAAGGAACATCCCTTTTCTGAATACCAACTATCACACTTCTCTCAGCATGACCAGGAAATGGTAAACAACGATTCCAAAGTGCATAAATAACAACTCCTAAAGACCACAAATCAGCTGATATTTCACAAATCCTTGAATCCTAAAAAAAATAAAATAAAATCACTTCATAAATATATATAGAATAATATACTGAACAAAAGACATACACATCCCCTCATAAGAACTTCAGGAGCTGTATAAGCCCTTGTACAATTAATTGGAGATTTAAAATCACTAGATTTTTTATGACAAATATTCCAAGCAAATCCAATATCAGTCAATTTAACATTGAGTCTACAATTAAGTAAAACATTCTCTAATTTCAAATTGCTATGTGAAAGTCTTTTATTATGAAGATATTTCAAAGCACTGGTTATTTGCCAACACCAAAGTCGAACAGTTGTTGGAAACACTAATTTATATTTTTCTTCATTTTGTATAAATTGTTGCACATCTCCTTGACATGCAAACTGAGTGATAAAAAATGCCTTAAAATAAAAAAATCAATAATTAATATAATAATACAACAAATTAATGTAAATTAATATTAAACTCACTTTCTTTCTACCTATAATGACATCATGCAAATGGCAAATGTGAGGATGACTTAATTTCAACCAATAATTTTTAATATTTAGTTTAATGTATTTTCTACTCATTCCCCATCTGCGCAAGTGAATTAATCTAATAATTTTAATTGCTACACGACCATTACCAAGAATATCATCAGCTCTGTGGACCTAAAAATAAAAATTTCGATAATTTTTTATCATTTTTGTTTCGTAAATTTTGATACTCACCACCCCACCACATCTCCCCACTGCTATAACATCTCCAAGAATGTAACCAATAGTAGCTAACCAGGATTCTTGTGATGGAACCATTAATATCTTATCTCTTCCACATAGTCTTTTTTTTTTTAGTGGTTTGCGATGTTTTATCAGCTTAAATAATTGTTGTATTATCTCCTTTGATGAATTAGGAACTTCTAAAAAGAGAATTAAAAATGAGTTTTAATATGTATTTTTCTATTTAATCTGTTAAAATACTCTCTAATGGTTTTTGTGACATTAAGGTGATTTATTTGTTTGAAATTTTATAAATTTCGAAATTAAAATCATGCGATTCATAACGCAACTGATTTTTGTTTATATTTCAGTGCATTACGGGAAAATTATTTAAAAGTTGGGAGCTATCTAGTGTTGACTTGTGGAAACATATCTTACGGCGGGAAATAGCTCAGCTACTGGAGTCGTTCATTGAAATGACAGAAATAAAGCATGTTATTAATAGTTTGTGTAAATTACTTGTTGAGTGTGGTTTCACATATATTCCTGCTGAAGCGATTAGATTGGCTAAGTTTGATAGCAATTGTCCAGTATGAAATTCATATTTAAAAAGGAATGTAACATTCAAATATTTATTTGTTTATTTATTTTTTTGTCTCATTTTATAGTGTCAACTGTTATGGAATTTATTAGCAGAATTATTCTCTGCCAAACAGTTGGATTGGAGTATCGGACACAAGGATTTATCTCATGGATTTTATCAGAGTAAACAAATTAGAAATGTATTTAATTTCAAATAATTTCTGAATTTTTTTTGTAAATTAATAGGTAATGACGAAAAAGTTAAATTTGTAAAGTATTCCTTAGTTACTGAAGGATATTCGAATGACATTGTATCAAATTTGTCACCTGATCATGGAAGTCGAGCACTTTTGATTGCATTTGGTTGGTTTCTTGCAAAAACTCATTTTATTGATCATATTGTACGTTTAAAAGTAGCTGAAATGAAGGATAGATGGGAAAAGGATCTTGTTAGTTTCAAACTACACTGAAATCTGAATTGCAGGTTAAGAACTCAAATGAAACTTAATAGAGTATTATTTTCAGGTAGAAGATCAAAAAAGAAATTTATACACCGGATGTAAAAGTATAAATAAAATAATGGAAAAATCTTGGGAGAAAAAAGTTGATAGTTTACCTGAATTATGTGATAAATTGATTTGGTTAAAGGGTAAAGCAAAAATGTCAACGAGAAATTTACATGATGCCTATGAAGAGGAATTAAAATTAACCAACACAGTATTTACTATTTAATTTAATAAATATTATTAGTGAACTAATTAATTTTTATTTTAGATTTTGTCAATGAAAGAAATTGAATTCTCAAATTTCTCTTTTTTTTCTCCAAAATTAGAAATTTTATTGACAACTCAACCAATGTTCCAAACTGAAGTAAAAAAAAACAAAAAATAAAGAAACATCGAATTAATTAAACAGTAATTAATTTTTTTTCAGTTTATGAAAATGCTAGATGTGGAAATGAATTGTTTGAATTTATTTTTAAAATGGAAAGAAAATGAAAATCTTTTCTGGCAATGGATGGTATTTAAAATATTTGAAACTAGAATAGAATATTGTTCATGTGAACAAATCGGTTTTATAAACAAATCTCCCAATTGAATCAATATTAAAACATTATTTCTAATTTACTTTCAGCTTACTGTCTTTAATGCTGAAGAAGAGAGTGCGAGTGATACTAAAACTGAAAGTAGCAGTAATAAATTGTGGGAATAAATCAGTGGTCAGGCTCAAAGAATGTAGAATGAACAATAAGAACAGGTGTTTATTGCTTTAAAC
>JAQFZN010001445.1:0-15876 GCA_034687075.1 Geophilus carpophagus
TACTAATATTTATACTAATATTTATACCAATATTAATATTAATGCAGTACTATATTTCAATGTTTTTCCCATGGTGATATAAAACGTGATAAAACCCAATAATGTTTGCAATATTTGATATTAGATCTTTTATATCCTTTCTCCGAAATAATTTCTATTATAAATATCATCAGCTCTGTGTAATACTTTGTAATCACTCAATAAAAAGAAAATTAGATAACTTCTTCTTTTCCTGTATATACTAATACGTATACTCAACTAATGAGACGTTCATTATGACTAATTGGAAGATAATGAGTGCCCGCTAATGGTCAATTTACTGGATAAATCTAAAGCTCGACTTGGTGTGGCCATGTCTTAGATTAATCAACGATTTTAATTTGACCAATTAACAAGTAGAACAACTTTATAACATTTTTTAATCAAAAAATGTTTTCTTTATATTTCTTTTTTACTACTTTTTTACAATTTTTCATTTTTTTATTTCTTGTTTAAGGAACCTTAAAAAAGGAATGAGTGTTTCTGCACATTCCAGAAGTTGATTCATATCAAAGGTTGTGGGAAATTGGGAAGTGCTGATGAAGCTGTTGTCATGGTAACGGAGCATCTTGGCCCGTGGCATCTTCTTGTTGGAATGCAGCGGTCAGACCCATGAATCACATTTGGTCCAATTTTCTGTCGAATTGCATCGCAACGTGGAAAGAAAGCACAAAGGTGGTGATAAGTTTTAGAGGGCGAAATTTGATGCTGACCTAGAAATAAGAAGAAAAGAAGAGAAGAGTCAATAGTCTTACGTCGCATTTACTTGAATCATGGGTTTGCGGTCAAGTTCACTTTGAGAATACTTTTATATCTTTATTTTTGAGTGTGTGGATTAAATTTGAGAAAATAGAAATATTTCTTTTATTTTTTTTTTAAGTTATTTTTATTTATTTTCCTTTTTTTATACAGTATTGTGCACAGATTTTCTAGGGTTTTAGCTGTAGGTCACAGTGTGCTCACCAGAGCAAAAGTCTGAGTTTTAGTGGGTCAGTGGAAATTGGAGGACACACACAGAAAGAAAAAAATACCCCGGATCTTTTCTCGTATTGCAAATATTGAATATCTAGCTTCCAATTTTAGAAGAGACAGATTTAACAGGGTGAGGTGTGTTTGAACAGAAGTTTGGTCGTCAAATAGAAAAAATTACGAAAATTCAATAATCCCCAGTTTTTTTTATTTTTATTTTTTAAACGAAATGAAATTTAAAATTTATTAGTGTAATAATGAAATTTCATTATTTCATATACTTTTATTATTTATATAAATAAGTAATAAGTCTTATAATTATTTATATATAAATTAAATTTTTTGTCATACAATTATTGATTAGTATAGCTATAAATAAATAAAAAAATAAAATAAAATGTACTTTTTCTTTTATATCTACTCTAGTTACAAGCTTTAACTATTTTTCAATATTGAAAGTTCTATTTATTTAGTGGTAAGCTTTCATTTCATCACTTTCCTTCGTCTGTCAATTTTATTCTATTTTTATTTAATTTCTTAGAAACCATAACTAACAAGAGTTGAAATGGAAGTGTAGAAATGTGATGTTTACTTAGGAAACTTGTCAATAGAAATCCCGTAGGTGTATTGAGTGGTCCATGGTCTGCTGATCATTCTGAGTGAAGTTGGGGGCTTAAATCTAGTGAGCAGCTGCGTAGTTCTTCTTTGCAGTTCTTCCTTCTCTTTGAGGAGGTCTTGTTTTGTATCCCTCCCCTTCTATTCTCCTCCATAATTGTGTCATTTTAAGCCTACGCACAAGTGTGTGTGCTTTTCGAAGTTGAGGGGAACTTTTTTCTTTTTTTTTTCTTTCTTTCCTTCCTCTTCGAGTTTTTTGAATAGAAAAAGTGATTTGTTTCAATCAGAAGGACTGGAGTTTCTTGAAGCGGTAAGATAAAAGTTTGTGTCTAATTCACTTTTTTTAGTTTATTAGCACGTTGAAATTTCAACAAAAACATTTTTTTTCTTTTTATTTAAAAAAATATCTTTAATGATGATTTAATTAATTGATTTTAAAATGAACTCAATTTTTGCTTTCAAGTTAATAAAATTTCATTAAGAACAAATTAAATTTATATTTAAAAAAAAAATTAATTTAAATTAAATTAATATTTACTAAAATCATTTGATTATTTACATATGGGATTACACATTTATCATTTTGTTTATAAAGAAAGGGTTACGCATGCAACGCCCTTAGTCCAAGCACTTGAATAGAAGTTCCCTCCCAGCATCAACAGATCCAATCCGCTAGATTCTTGTCATGAACCCCCTTATCCACCTACTTGTACTTAAGTAGCAGATGATCTTACAAAACCTGGACTCTTAAAGAACAACTCCCCTTAGTTTTCCCCTCCTCTTCTTGTCGGTGTCATCTCAAACCAAATAAGAAAAAAAACCGTCTCAGAGCAGCTGTAGAAATGGTCGCCAGAGGCAAGCCAGGTTGAAGATCTGGTTCTTTTATCCATTAAACAAGTGAGTGAAAGGTTTCTAACATGTTGTAAGATGGTGTTTTACTATAGCACAGCAGAATGTCTATTCATTTGTTTAATGGAAAAAAAATACTCATATCTATTCATCTATTGACCAATGGTGGTACTTTATCTCTTTCTTAATGCATTGCTTCTGTCTCTTATAAGATAGATACATGTAGACAATGTGTAAGAATTAAAATAAATAGCTACATTTAATAAAATTTCTAATTTAAGATTTTTTTTTTTATTTTGCTGAAGAATTCACAAAGGCAATTGTTTCTAAATCGAAATTTCTTCCCATCTGATAGTGGGAAAGTTAGCAGGTTAGTGAGTTAGCATTTTTCTAAAGGGATGCGTGAAAATTACATTTGAAAGAAGTTTAAAAAGGAAAAAAATTAGTTTCGGATTAGGGGATGTAGGAATAGGGGTGATCTGATGTAATCGAACGTTGTTAACAAATTCAGTGTCCATCTGGTCCTTCCCCAGAAAGGGTATGTTAGAGTGATAAAAGGCTTAGAGTGATGGCCATGTCCAAAGTGAATTTAATTGATAAATATTTAAACAATATTTGAAGAAGTCTTGTCAATTTAGATTCTTTTTTATTCTTTCACAGTTTACATTTTAAGTGGCTGTCACTTTAATCTGTGTGTGAACTTGGACATAAGGGTTTAAATGAGTTTAGTCAGTACCCATATTTGAGGGCATAAGGGATTGACAGGTTGTGACATGAATCAAAAACACTAGTTTGTTCCCACTAAGTATCGTACTGTTGCCAACTGTACGTTGATAGGGTCGAGTATTTGATATGAAGTTTTGATAGATGTTTATTTATTTATTTATTTATTTTTAAAAAAATTTACTATTACTGTATTATTGTTATTATTAAAAAAGAAAAAAAATGAAAAATGAAAACTTGTTTTAGTGAGCTTTAGAAGTAAATATCAAAGTCATGTTTTAACTGTCTTCATATCAAACTGGGTTTCGGGATGAAAAAAAAGTAGACATCTCATTACAAAAATCAAGTTTATATTATATTAAAACAATTCTAATAGGTTTAAGATGAATGAGAAGGCTTGAAAAATGCTTGACTCTGAAAGGTAAACAATTTTTTAAAGTTTAAATTTCAGCCAATGGAGATTTTAATCTTAGGTTGTAAAAAATGAGAGAAAAAAATGACAAAAGAGTTGAATACAAAACAACGCACCTGGTGTTGGATTAAACTGGTGAAATTTATAAGTAGGTCTAAGCACGTTGAAGTGGCCGCAATATTAAGTTTGCTATTAAAAAGGGGTGTATTATAGCAGAGAATGTTTGTTTGGCATTTAATAGCAATCTTAACTGTATTTGTTGTTGTCATAACAGAGTAATTCCAGAAGCTGACTATGTCATCTAATGCATTGGATGACCTGAATTGTTTTTAAGTATTTTCTTTTTTTGTGAGGTTGTGTATGGTTTCTTTTAAATTGTGTTTAGACTGTAAAATGATGCTAGTAGAGTTATGAAGTTTTGAAGTGAGTGTTTTTCTGAATAATAGATTAGAATATTACTTTTTAGTAAATTATTCTAAAAGATATATAAGGATAGTAAGTAATAAGTAATCAATGTGTTGAAATAATTAGATGTAAATTTATTAGAACTTTTATCTAGTTTATATTTGATAAACAATGAATGTAAAAATTTTGTTAATTTAATATTTACGAATTTTTGTTTCTGTGGTAAATAATGTATTTTTATTTTTTTTAATATTTAATCTAATATTTTATTTGCTTAAGTCATAAAAATAATAACCACTTTAGTTATTTCTGCAATTAATTTTTTTTTAATAAAATAACTAATACAGATGTGATGTCTTTATGATTAGCTATAAAAATCCAACTACTAAAGTGCTTTAGAAGAGGAAAACTAACATTAAAAAAATCTGTTCCCACTCTTAAAATAAAAGAAAATTTTTATTGCATTACTTATTATTTTAAACTATATTACTTTTAAAGATAAATGAAGATTCCACAATATCAATAAAAACTGGGTAATTGAGATATAGCTAGATTAGCTTCCACATAGTCGTCTAATAGAATAGCAATGGTGTTTTCACTTGCAACAATAGAAATGTACACTCTTTAAAGCCCTTCCTGTAAGATAAAAGAAAGGCGGAAAAAGCTCTAACCAAAAGCTAAGAAAAGCTATTTGCTTCTCTTTGCCCGTTCTCTAACAACATTTGTCCGTACTTGGATTGTGCATGTGATTCTCATCTCCCAAATTCCTCCTTTTCCCATTCTAGCTAACTTCTCTTTGAGGGCATTATCACAGCTTTTGGCTCGAGTCACAATGCGAGGATGTCTCATCTGAAAAAGCCTTTTGCTGTGTGAATTTCATGCCAGGCTGCCCTTCAATCGAAACCTGTCCCATTAGGAGGAGTAAAGTAGAAAAGTGCAATCCAAGACACACTCAGCAAAAATCCAGTTGAGTATGAATTTCTAAACCGTCCCCTGATTCGGTTACAGCATCCTAAGTGTAAGTTTTACTGGTGTGGGTTTCAAATTACAAGTGATTTAAATGAAAAATCCCTTTTAATTAATTTTTAATTTCTTTTTAAGTCTGTTATAAATAGGGAAAAATGGCCTTTGATCTCTTGTCTTTTTTTTATTTACTACATATTTCATTCTTAATTGACCTTTCTCCACATGGTAATTACTATTGGAGCACACAGATAATTCATTGTGAAAGGGATTTCTACAAGTAAATTCGCAATTATAGATTAAAAACAAGTGCTAGGGTAGAAGAACTAACATGAAGTGTTATTTATTGTCCAATTAAATTGGTCTGCTATTCCATTATTGAGGATTTGCTTTTTTAATTTTTTTTTAGTCTTGAACTTGAATGTTGGTATTATTGAATCGGTAAACAAGGGATCTAATTCTGATTAACCTTGTCACTGTCAGAGTTTTATTTCACTCTAAAGTGTAATACATTTCTTTTTATAGTTGTAATTATTTTTATTTTATAATTATTTTTTGGTTTTTATTTTTAAATTGTTTTTTTCTCAACTAAATTAACAAGATGAGTTTTTTAAGCAACACAAGCGACATTTTGTGTTGTTGCCAACATAGCTATACACTAAGAATTACACAGCACATTTCTCATCAAAAAAATTACTGAAAGACATCCATTTTCCTGAATGAATTAGACAGAAATAGTGAATAGAAACCGGTGTTTGCTGATAAAAAAAACTTTTTTTCCTAAATTGCCTTTATTATAAAGCAGGAGTTGCAAGTAATTGAAGAGTAACTTGAAAACATTTGTTACAGCGGACAGATAACTTCTAGTTTTCCTCACTAGTGGCAGAAATGGTGTTAACTTCAAACTAAGTTGTGATAAACTCGTTGTTGTGGACATTTTACTTTTTTCTCTACCTGTAATGCAATTTAATGTCTCTTTAACTTCTTTAAATAGTTATATAAATTCTTTTCCAAGTACTTGTTTAGAGATCTTTTTTTTCTTTTAAATTGTCTTAGTTAAAATGTAGCGTAAGTAAGCTTTTGGGTGTGCACTTTGTCCAAGAATTCATGAAGATTTAATGTTATTTATTCTGGCAGTGTGGTTTTGACAAGTTCCTTTTTAAAATAACTGATGCTTTTCTTAAAATAAATCTGTCTCGTGTTTACAAGTTGGAGGCAATGTCACTCAATGTTATGTTACCATCATGAAGTGGTTTTCAAAATAGAAGGACATTATTTATTTAGTTAGTTAGGTTGTAAAGGGTGTAAACGTAAAGGATTGTTTTTCTTTTGTTCAGAATCGTTGATTGATTTATTGATTTTAAGTGAACAGAAGAAATTGTGGTTGATGTGGTACGTGCACAAGAGGACTAGAACTTTGTTTAAAAATTTATATTTTTTCATTATTTTTAGATTTACTTTTAAATAAAAAGTTGTTTATATTTATTACTGAGGTTAGTGAAATGTCAAGTAAAAAAGAATTGTAAATGTGATATTTAGTTGAAAAAGAAGTGGGAATATCAATTAGAAGATAATTTCTGACAGATGCCTCGTATATATATTTGGAACAAAATATTACACAAAGAAATAATTCTACTAGAATAAAAAAGAAAAGTCAGATTTATAGATATCACAAATGTATAATTAAGTTTTGGACTTGACAGTTGCAAATGTATGAATAGATTACAAAAGTTGATTTCATGACATGGGTTTAGCTTCTACAATGTTTTCCTCAACAAAATGTGATAAACAGCTATTGTAATATGTGACAAGCTGAGTGTGGTATGGAAAAAAAATCTTTTTGGACTTGAAGTTATTTTTTTTCTACTACTCACAGCTGTTGGATAGCTGTCACAAAGAAGTTTGTTTACTACTAAGTTGAAAGAAAGAATTTATAAAAAAATTTACACGGTAGTTCAATTTTAAAATAATATTTTGGGTGAATTTTTTATTTTTTTTTTATTTATTTTTTTTCAAAAATTTTTATGTTGTTTTTAATACAGATAAATGTCTGATAATTATAAATGTTTGCTCATTAATGAATTCTTTTATGGTGGCCTAAATTTTTATGAGTTTGGAAAAAAGGAATGGCTGAGTTAAATATTTATCTTTATAAGGATGAAAAAGAGAGAGAATGGAATCATTAATAAGTGCCAGTGAAGCAAGAATATTTGTATGACAAAACAAATAGCAGGAAAAATAAGATGGATTCCTAGATTGATGATAAGAAAGTCAAAATGTTTAAAGTTAATTTTTTTTGTTTTTAAAACATTGATAATTTTTTTCAAGTGAAATAAAATAAATTAAGCTAAAATAAAAATAGAAGTTATTTGATCTCAGTGACATTTTTGAAAATTTTTTCCCTCTCTATCCTTGAAATGTGAGAATTTATTAATTCCGAGCATGATTTAGGATGAGATTTAGGCCATAAAGTCATACGAAGTCAAAACATATTTTCTTTCTCTCAGCTGGATATTACCACTTTTCCTTTTTTCTGCTGCATCAACTATTTGTTTTTTATTTTTATTTTTTATGTATACAAAATGTTAGAAAATTTGAAAATAATTCTTACTTTGATTTATAATCTGCTGACACGGGAAAACAAAATCAAGTTTTATCAAGTACATTGTAAATCTAGCAATGCAAATTGTCATCCATGTTGTGTTTCGAACACACACTGTGGCTGGCAGGGGATTTGGACGTAGGGAAGAAGAAATCCCCCAGTTTAATCCCCAATTTCATCCCCTACTGCACTTGAAAACCCATCCTTAAAACTCAGGTTTAAACTTCAAAGCAGATATCAAAATTTTCTAAGTGTTTAAGAAGAAAAAAAGAACATTCTTCTTCTATGTATCACAACAATCTTTGAAGTTTTTTTTATTTCCTTTTGCTTGTATTTACAGACTATTTATTGTTTTTATGTGTAAATTTTAAGTACTCAACATTTAACTGTCTTGATGACAAATTTCAAACTCAATTTGAATGTATGCGTTACTCACTTGAAAATTACCCACTACTTGAAAGAGACAAATGTATGTTTATTACAGTGTTCACAACACTGTGTTTGCAAGCCATGTACGCCTTGATAGCAGTTATTAGTGAGTGACAGATTGGAATTTGCACTTTAATTGATCTAAACTCGGACCAAAGAACTTGGTTCTCACTAATCTATATGGTACAACAGCAGTACCTAAGTAAATATGACAGTAATAAATACCATGGAATACGATGAACTTAATGAAAAAAATTAAACATTATGGAACAAATTGAAAATTTCAATTTAATATTACAACAAATTCCTAAAGATTGTGAATATTAGGATTTGATATCAGAAAATATTTTAAAAGAATTTTTCCAGATGTTTATATGAATTTATACTTATTTTGGAATGTAAAGAATTTAAACTGAAATTTGGTATTTGAAATTAGAAAAATATCTCCATATATTACTATATTTTTTTAACGTTACTTAAAATGAAAAATTATTATTATATTTTATGTTTTTAAATTCGAACTTCCAGTAGTCGTTTGTTTTTAAAAACACGAAGTGAAGGGTGTATTCACCTTTTTTCACCAGACCCTAAGCCTGATTTGTGGGGGTATTTTTGTATCTGACACATAGTTGAAGAAAGTAAGAAGACTAAGGGGGGTCATGGAGCTGATGGTCAGTTTGTTGGTCATCTCTCCCCCCTCTAAGCTAAAGAATGGTGTAGTCTTAAGATTTCAAGATATCTTCTTGCTTCACAAAAAAGGAAGAAAAGATAGACCTAATGACTTAAATTGGGTGGTGTGCTCAAACATGATATATTAACAGTTACTTGCATTTTGATAGTTAACACGTATCACCATACAATAATTGCCATTAGATAAAGAAAAATAGATTTAGAAAGCGAGATATTGTCGTTTGACATGCCACAGAGTTGGTGTCTACTGGAACCAGATGACCACTTGCATCAATTATGCCATTTATTGGGGGTGTGGGATGAAACCAATTGGTGTAATTGGGCCAGATGGTCAGTGGGCACTATATGTGGGTTTAGACTTAGCTTCTGCTACAGTACACCCTTATATTTCACTTGTTGGTGGACTCGAGGCAGAAGTAAGCTGTTTTAGTCGCTTTTTTCTTTTCCTTTTTTTTGTGGCTTGATGTCTCTTATCTACACTGAGTTATGAGAGCTTAAGTTTAATCTACAAAAGGATTATAGGAATGAAGTGTAGTGTCATTATTTAAGCCTAAATAATACCCAAGAGACAATGATGCAATAATAAAAGGTAATGAAACTTGGTATACTTATTTTTAGGTTCACTTTATGGCTAATGGAAGATTATTTTTAACAACACTTTACACTTATTTTTGGGAATTTTTCAAAAAAAAATTTTTTTGTTCAAAATTCCAACTTTAAAAATGGATGATATCTACTAATTTGTTTTCTTCTTTCCTCTCTTATCAAATTCTTTTCTTCTGAGGGTTATGCTTGTCATGCAGGGAAGTGTCTCGCAGTGGCCTATGCTTAAACTGAGGTCAGTATTGACATATGAGAGAAAATTGGGCCAACCTTCCTCTTGGAACTTACAACCAGTTCAATTATAGTAGGAAGGACATGAGGGGAATATTTACTAGGGTATATAATAGAGGGGTTATAGAAAAAAATAGACAATTTTGGTTTCAGGGAACTTGACTCGGGTTTATTGTTGAATTGGTGGTGAGGTTTTGATTGGTTTTGGGAAAAAATTTAAGAAAAAAAACTGAAAAGTGAATTTTTATGAAAGATAAATAATTTTGAAATGACCTTATGACCTTTACCAATAAGATTGAATTATTAGTTCGTTGCCAATCTATTTATTTCTCCTGTGGTCACTTGTTATTGCAACAAGAAATGGAGTTTACCCAAACAAGTATATCCCTCACTTCATAACAAGAACAAGATGAAGCAGCTTACTGTATGGACCTCCCACTGTATTAGGCTTAAGTGGTCCTATTGCTTTCACTTGTGTGTTTGTTTGCTATTGATCTCTCTCTTTCTCTTTCTCTGAGAAGCGAGGAAATAGCAAGAAACACACAAGATACTGGGCAAAATGTAATTTTCTGCTTCATAAACCCCTCACATAGTGTCTTCAACATCCAACTTTTCCAGGATATTTACTTGCTTGCTTTTCATTATAAACAATTTTAATTTTTTTCTCTTCTTTCATATTTTTATTGCTTATTGCCAACAACAAACTTTTTTGTTTCTAATTAACTTGAAATGATTTAAGTGTTAATTTTCTTTAATTGGGTTGTCTGCTGTTGCCATCTAGTTAGTACTTAAATTAAGTTTCAGCAGTAAATCAAAGGTAAGGATTAACTTTAATACTCAATTGCAACAATGTCACTGACTTGTGTTGCAAGTATGTATGTTTAAACAAATTTATTGCTCAACAAACATAAAAAGGAATGAGTGTACTTGATGAATTTACAATGCTCAAATTTGCATGCAGAGACATTTATTTCTATAAATGATAAACACAAAACAGGATTTGTTCTTTTGAATGCCCGCTATTTGCATCTTACCGTTTCAAGCTCTTGACTCATATAATGGACAAACCCAGAAGAGGTTATCTATCGAGTCATCAGGATCCCTAGAGTTTGACTAAATTGCCTATAAGTAAATGAAAAACTCTTGTGACTTGTGTCTAATTTCGTACAAGGAAAAGAAATGTATTTTTTGTGGTTTTGTTTTAAGGATAGGCTGTTATTGTTAAGTCTATTTTTAAAAGTTTAAATTCTAAGTTCATTTCCTGTTTTGAATGAGACTCATACAACCTTGCTAATTGCTCGGGAGGTCTTTTCACCCCCTTTAGACCCCCCAGCAGTGCTGGAAAGACCCCTTGGTTTGATGGTAATCTCAATCAGACAGGCTTCTGGTCATTTGGATTGTTGCATGTGGGCTGTAGGAGAAGATTGGGACAAGGTTGAGGCAGGGGACAAGTTGACTTAGGGGTTATTTTTCAAGGGTAGGGGAACAGATGGGAAAAATGCATTGCATTTTTGTCACATGATGTGTTTTAGAAATTATTTTAGTGTTTAGTAACAAAGGATAATAGAAAAACATGAGGAATATTAAAGCAATGGTTTGATGATAAGGAAGTAAAAAATACATTAATGAATTTTAAATTATATTAAATTATTTTTGGGTAATATTTGGAGATCGGTTACTTAATGCTTATTCATTTATGTCAGTGAATTGGTTTGTAAAAGGTTTTGGGAATTGATTAACTGAGTGAGCTGTATATATAAATTTTTATATAAAGATTCAATTTGAGAATTGTTAATCTTTTTGATTTTCAAATTTAAATGAATAGCATTTCATGTATTAAAAGTGATGCTTTGATACACTTTTAATAAGTGTGTAAATAAAAAACGGATTTAAAATTAGACTATTGTCTAAAGTTGTAAAATTTACTCATGAGTTTTTAGTTTGAAAAAGTATTCAGCGTTTACTCTCACGTGGTGGACATTAGCGGCTGATTTATTATGTTTACTTTAGTTTTAACTTTTAGTTACCGCAAAAGATAAAGGTTACATGTGTTTATTCCTATTTCAAGCTAGAACTAAAAGAAAATGTAGATATACTATAAATATAAGCAATTATCCATTTAAAAGAATTTGTTTTGAGTTTAAAATTTATTTTTCAAATCACATGTTTTAGTTGAGAGTTCAATTTGATGTTTATAATACGATTTACCTATGTGCAAAGTTTGTACAATAAAGCTTGAATCATAGGCTGGATTGCATCAATGTTTGTTATTTGTAATCCAAGATTAATCTGATAAATTAAACTAGAATTTTACAAAGTTTTGTTATTCCAAATATTTAAATTTAATTTTATTTAACTAAAAATTTTCTTGTAAACAAAATTACTGCATGAATTAGATATCATTTAATCAATTCTGGCTAATAAGATCACACTTAAATAAATATTAAACAAAAATCCAAAAATTGTAATTATTATTTTAAAAAAACGTAAAAATATTATTTCGTAACATTTTACAGTGTATAATGTGAAAAAAATTCTTCAACTTTAAATAATTTCATATTAAAAATTTAAAACGAAACGTCTTTGAACTTAAAATATTAAAAGCCGGGAATACTGAAGCGTGTATACATTTCTTAATTCTTATACATTATTCTCTACTTGATAACAAATGAGAATATTATGTAATTACTTATAAATTTATTACAACTTTCATGTTTGCTATTATTCAGGAATGTATGAAAATTTTATTAACATCGACTTAGGAATGTATGCATGAATTAGCTCAAGTGTACACATAATCCCTTTGTCGTGCATGTTAAACTCATCTCACAGAACACGAATATTTAGCTCATACTGTGTCGAAAGTCTTTAAAAAAAAGTACAAAAAGTTGAGCCACAACTGCAAACTTATCCTTGAAATCTGTAACGTAACTTACATTTTAAACTAGATAAGAAACTTGCAAAGGGAGTCGACTTCTCAACTGCAATGTCATATACTATAACCAGACTGTAGACAACCCACTGACTTACAAATTGCCCCTTCAAATCGCTTGGGAATGCGAACCTGAGATGTATGTCTTCCCCTCACTTCTTCTACTTTTGCTCAACAGGAAGTACATCTCTCTCTCTCTTTTTCTCCTACTTGCAACAAATATGTCAGAGTAGTTCTCCTCCATTGACTTTGACTCAAATTTGTCTTGTGCACCACTTCCATGTACAAACAGCCTAACTCAATATTTCACCAATAACCGTAAGAGATACTTATCAGAGGGAAGTGAGACAAGATGGAGAGGCAACAGATGGACACATCAAAATATGTACCTATTTCCACTGAATCAGCACCTTTAGCAACTTGTACCATCAGATAAACGTGCATTAGATGCCAATAGATACCATATGGTGCACAGCTGCTTTAGGCCTATACTTTATACTTTCCCTTCAACTTGCTGTTTTTATAACCTTTTTCTGCTAGTGTCATATTTCTTAGAGGTGTGACCGGGTAAATCTGCTTCCTTTTTTAAAGCCTAAATTTTTTTTCTTTTTTAAAAAAAAAGAAATCCTAAGAAGTTCTTGTAATGCTATATCCTTGTTGAAATGCTTCTAAGTCTGTAATAACCCTGACCAGCAACCCAAACCCTCGGCTGCAAAGGAGTTTAAAAACCAGAAGGAGATTTATATTTAAAATATAAAGATATGGGGTTCACAAAAGAGCATCCTTTTGTTATATTACACCATTATATGATTGACAGGCATGAAATGAGCAACTAGACAAGTGAACATTGTTCACTGACCCAATTACTCGACCCAAACAGGTAATTCCTTTTATTATACACCTGGTAAAAAGCTAACCCATCTGTCGTCTTTTTCCATGTTGGACCACCCTCTCTTTCTGGTGGAGGGGCCATCAAGAATCTGCTGTTTTCAGGGTGGTGGCTGTAGCAAAAGAGCATTGGTTCTGGACTATTAACGAGAACCCCTATTAAGTCTAATTTAGGTTTAGGGTTGGGTGACTATATAGCTAGTTGAAAGGTGCAGGCGTTTTGTTAGGGCTAATTTACTTTTAATAGAATTGGTTTTTCAAATTGAAAGACTATTTTCATTTTATTAAACCTTATAATTAAAAAAAATATTTTAAGGGTTAAGGTTTCTTATTTTTTTTTTAAGTTTTAGAATTCGTAAAAGAGTTTAAATACTTCAGTTTAATTGAAAAAAATCAATGTATTTTAAACTGTCATATCTGAGCATGAGTGCAGTGAAAGATATCCAATTTCCTTGTCGTCACCCACTTTCTTTTTGTTGGTTGGTTTACAACAGTTGCAATCTTGGAACTACTGTCATAAATACATCAAGTCTGTGTCCTGAATAGTACAAGGTACACAATCACTGTTTACAACCTGGGGCCTCCATTTTATGGTGTTGGTCACTCCCTCTGATGGTGGGGGCTGTAAAAATTGTCTTCGGGTGTGTGGGTGGACTGACAGCTTTACTTGGTAGTTGTTCAATGACGTCAGTCACGGGATACTCACACATGATGTCATCAGCAATTGAATCACTCCCCCTTCCTCTCTTTCTCTCCTCCCTCGATTGAGAAAAAAGAATCGTTGGTTGTGGTTGGGGGTTGAGTCAGATGATGTGTCTTTGTTTGTGACACCCTAGTGAATTGTAACAATAATTATATGTAACCATTTTATTTCCATTCTCAGTTTTGATTAATTCATTTATTGGCACTTAACAGTGATTTTGGTACGAAAATAATCAACAACCGTCATTGGAAATGATGAAAACAAACATTCGTGAAGATAAAATAAACATAAAACAGTAGATTTCGTAGATAAGAAGAAAGGTACAGTTTAGTTAAGAGTTAATGTCCACTCAACAATGCAAATTGCACCTTCGACCAGAACGAATTCATTGTAATGAATGCAAAATGCAATGCTAACATTCCTTTAGGCATTCTTGCATGCTCAAACATCATTAGCCCCTTTTAATTTGCCCTTTATGACGTCATGTTAATCCCCTTGAGGCCATGTGGCATCATTTACATAACAATGCACATGACTAGGACCATGCCCTAACGTCACCCTTCAATCTTTTTACATGGGAAATGGACCCCCAAGCTTGGGGCTATCATTTCCGACATTTGCATATCTCCTCTTTTTCCGTGACTGTTTGGAGGGCTAATGAGATGATTTTGCTTGAGTATTGTTAATGGAAGTATATAAACTTTAAAAATTTTAAATTAAAAAAAGATGGCTGCTAAGTACTTTACAAGTCGAATTTAAAGTTGTTCAGTTGTATTTAACAATAGCAAATGGCATTCGGTAATCAAATAATATTCAAAATGTATATTTTGTAGAAAATTTGAATTGATTTTAATAATTGATTGAGTAATGTAAAATAATTAGATACATTCAATATTCATAAATGTAAAAAGCGGGGAAAATTCGAAACTAATTCATATATCAAGTCATTACTATACCGTACATTTTAACTAAATGCTAGAGATGTTAAGAGTGAGTCATTTATAAAAATTCAATAGAATTGATATTGAACATTATTATTAGATTGTTTTAATACACAATTAATAAAATCAAGTCATTTAATCACATCAGGAAAGGAAAAAAAAACACGTTAAGTTAATTATATTATTATAGATAAAAACATGGCCGGGTCGCATTGTGTTTGTTAGGTTGGTTGGAAATGCGTCATAATGCGATTTTCGTTTCGCTTATTTTGCTTTGATCAGTGAATGTTATGATTTAGTTTAGCTATTTGCGCTGTTTGGATAATTATATTTTTTAATAAATAATTTTAATAATTAACTTGAGTTATAACTAAATAGTAAGTTTTAATTGAAAATTTTAGCATTCTTAATAATGTATAGGTTATATTTGAGTTTTAAATTATCAGATATAGGGCTAAGTTGAGTTGTTTATTATTGCAATAATCTCTAGCAAATGGAATTGGTTTAATCAATAATTAAACTTACTAATTAGTAATTAAATCAAAGATTACATTTTAAATCACTCTCTATCAGTGTTTACATCTGAGATAAAAGAGAATTTGTGTCAGTTTCTCTCGAGATTCGGTCTTTAACGATCCATATGCAGATTAATGCGCGTAGTGACCGTTGTTTTATTTTTACCGCATATACTATTCTTAATGTTATCAATCTGTACATTTTATTAACCATAATCCTGCAATATTTGGGCTTTAAAGTGGTACATTAATAATATGTAATTAAACTTTGAAAAATCATAAAAATTAAGTTATTTTTAAACAAACTTTTACATTTGTTTTACTTTCGATTAAAATGTTTAATTAAAATTTTTATTACTTGAAAAAA
>JAQFZN010001446.1:0-15873 GCA_034687075.1 Geophilus carpophagus
TTTTTTTTTTAATTTAAGAAAATTTAGTTACCCGTAAAGCAGTTAATAACGATGGATCTCGAAGCTGTCCGGTTTCTTCTTTTAAATTATATCCCTCTACTCGTTTATCCCGCTCCGATACTTTCCATAGTTTAATTGTTTTATCTAATTAATTATTAATTGATAAAATCAATGAAGTAATCAAGTAAGTAAATATATAAGATTTATGTTAATGAATTACCATTCGTTGACAGAAGAAAGTGTGCAGGATTTCTCCTTTTTAACCATCTGATTTTATTAATTTTTTCTTCTATTTCCAAACTTTTCAAATAATCAAATTCCGGCTCATGACTTTGAAAAGTACTATACACGTTGTATTCACCCCGACGTGGAAGGGAATTCTTTGACTAAATAAAACAATTCAACTCTTAATGTTGCTTCAATCAAATGTATATAACACGAACAAAGATGTACTCACGGATTGATCTCTCTGGAAAATAACCACTCTCCCACCTTTATCCCCGGTAGCGAGTAATTCTCCATCGTTATTAAACTCAACACACGAAATGATATCGGCTGTAATTGAATAAGAAATGAGTTACAAATATTTGTAATGAAACAGTTAATCATTTGCAAACAATACTAAAAAGATCGTGTTTGTACCTTCAGTTACGTCGTCATCTAAAGTGCCTTTAACTTGGGAAAAAGACCACTGAATTTCCCCGTTACCTATTATTCAAATAAAGACAAGAGAAAAAGATACAAAAATTAGTTAGGCTTATCATTTTTCAAGAATACCGCCCAGTTAACACCGCGCTTTAAAATCTTTACCGGACATTCTGTTCGAAATGACTGCACCTTCTGACACCGGAATGTATAGTTTCTTGTTTTATGAGGACAAAGAAGCCCTGAGAAGCAAAATCGACGTCGATGACATCAGATAACGCCGACAAATTTCAGACAAGTTTGTAAGATGGCGAACCCTAGTCCGCTTCGGCAAAGAAAGCACTGGCTCACATGCACCGGGCCAGAACGGAAGTGACGACATTAAATATCAACTCGTCCTCGGTACTCACCACACATATTGACGTAAACGGAAATCATTTACAGAAGATACGACAATGATGCTAAACAAAATATCACATGAGGACAATCAACGATAAGAAATGACGAAAAAAATTTACAATAATCCATTAGTGCATCGTATCATTATTTCAAATTAACTAATTCAATTATGCACTGATGAACTGAATTACATAAATTAAACATCCAAAAATATTTTTGCACTAAATAATCAATAAAATCTCTGACTCGTTTTGTCTACACAATATATACAGTGCTACGAGTATCACATTAAAGAAATACAAACACATTTACCTATCAATTTCTTGTTTTGTGTACAAAACAAAACTTAAAAAATAGAATTTAATAACCAATTTTTATTGCAATGCGAAAATACTTGCAGCTGCGCATTACGAAATAAATTTCACAGATATAAACACCGTGCAACTTCTACACATTTATTTAGCAATTTTAATGTATAAAATTGTTTACCTTTTTTATTACTATTAGTGCTGCTCAAAATCAATCCTCCCAACCGTGTGAAACTCGATTGCCGGATCATGTGTTAATCATGGCCAAAACCAAGCAATTTATGGCACTAGCAAAGTCGCACAGAAAATAGAAAAAGAAATACACTGTTTACTAAAATTATTATTTGTAAAATATTCTTCTGGACTAGTAATAAAAACCTTTTTCTTAAACAATTCTTGAATTCGTCTTGGGAATACTATTTGATTCATTTTTCATTAGCCAAATGCAGTTTTCTGTTTTAGCTAAATGGCGATGAAGCTATTTTAAGAATAGCAGTAGTCATGCCAAAACTTGCTACTGAATCTCATCTTTCGAGCAGTAAAGTCAACAGCATCACAAGAATAATTTAGAAAATACGACGCTTACATCTCGTGGCAAAATCTTCAAACTGAGCTCGGCAAATGACGTCACATAGGAAACATTTTATCTCAAATCCTGCTCCTGCGATTGTAAGAATACTTCGTGTCCTTGTTATAAGCTTACGATTTTTTGAGAATTTTTGTTTCTTTTATACTGGAACTAAATTGAAGCTTTGTTATACATTGGTGTTGAATTCATCATGGTTAAATTATATTCGATAAGTGTTTTATACAAAACATTAGACAGTAAATCTATAACATTAAAATCAGCGTATGATTTGTCATCGTTTAGTTTTTTTCAAAGAACAAGGTATTTTGCGTTTTAAGATGAGGCGTACAGATTGAATAAATTTAATGTAAAATTTATTTTTCAGCATTCAGGAATTTATGACATTTACAAGTCAAATCGTAGTAGAAAGAACACCTGTTAGTGTAAAATCTTCAATTCGTGAACAAGGTTTTTGTCTAATTTTAAAAAAATGATATTTTTTGTAATAATTGAATTCAAATTTTCAGATTATTTGTGCCACGTTTTTGTACGGAGTGATAATTTAGCAGGTGTAGTTATAACTGATCATGAGTACCCGCCTCGTGTAGCTCACACGCTTTTAATCAAGGTATAGTTGTTATTGTTATTCTTTGTAGATTACTTACTAATTTAATTTTTTCAGCTTTTGGATGAATTCAAGGTTCAAGTTCCATTTGCCCAATGGACAGCAGGTCAAGAAAAGTAAATAATAATGGAAAATAACAAAATATAAGAAAATGTTGATTATTTATTTGTTTATAATTTTAGTGCAATACAGTTCAAGGCAATCGATGTATACTTGGCAAAATATCAGGTATTGTAAAAAAAAAAATGAAAATTAAGTTTACTAAAAGTAATTTTAAAAACATTCGTGTTTTAGAATCCACGTGAAGTGGATGCCATGTCAAAGATTCAAGCTGATTTGGACGAAACAAAGATTATTCTTGTAATGTGGAGTTATATTTGTACTAATCCTGTAAATAATTAAATATTTATTTTATATATACTTTACAGCACAATACCATAGAGGCAGTGCTTCAACGTGGAGAAAAACTAGATGACTTAGTAGTTAAATCTGAAGAATTAAGCTTGCAATCGAAAACTTTTTACAAAACTGTTAGTAGTAGCATAAATACTTTTAAAAAGTTAATTATAATTATCAATGTGACTTAATTGTTTATTTTTATCCTTTAGGCTAAAAAAACAAATTCCTGTTGTACCCTTTTATGAAATGTGAACTCTGAAAGGACCATCTGATTGTGGAAAACAAAATAAGCCATAAAACCAAACAACGTGTTGTATTTATTAAAGTGTAAAGCCATTTTATCAATTAATTAGTATCGTGTATTACTTCCTTCTACGTTTGTTTATCTACAACTGAAAACGTGTGTGAATAAATTCTGATATTTGTGTACACTAACTGCTAGTTATTTTAAGTAAATGTTTCAACTTTGTAATGTGCAAATTTATTTGTTCGCTTCTAAAAAAACTAAACAGGGTTTATTCATACAATCACATCTTATTTAATTTCTAATATGAAATATTGTTAATAAAATGCAACAGAAAAAAATAAAAGCAAATCATTTTGTAAGATATATCTGTGCTAGCATCACTTAATATAATAATAAAATAAATAATAGTGAATTTACATCGTAAGATCTAGGCAATAACCTCTATTATAATGTTCTAAAACAATTATTGTGTGATATTTCATTGTAACTATAGCAACAAAAGAATTTGTTTTTTATTTTTATCGAAATGGGTGACACCGTTACTCTTCCAAGCCAATCTGAACTTGAAAGTTTAAATATTTGGCTTGATCAGTTTAATTTATCAAGATTTAAAAAAAACATAAGTAAAGATTTTGCTGATGGAGGTGAAAAATAAATAAAATAATTAAAAAAATAACAAATATTGCTTTAAAGTACCAAACTTATACAGTTTTAATATCCGAAATTCTTCAACATTACTTTCCAAAGCTGGTTGAAGTTCATAATTATAATCCTGCAAATGGTGTTGCTCAAAAGAAATCAAACTGGGAAACACTTAACAGGTGCAAATAATAAAGTCATAAAAATTGGCGGTATAATTTACACTTCATTTTAATTTGAAGGAAAGTTTTAAGCAAACTAAATGTTCAGTTGACTAAAACAGACCTGGAACAAATTGTAAAAGGTAAATGTGGAGTCATTGAAAACTTCCTTCTAAAAATAAAACGAGTGATTGAAAGCTACGAAAGAGAAAAATCTGCCGTTAAAATAATTGGTAAGCACAATATATTACATAATCATTTTCAATTTTTTTTTAAATTTTGAATCAGATTTATCAGGAGACAGTGTTGACACAAGAAATGCAAACGATTTGCAATACCAATTACAGTATGCTTGTGAAAAATCTAGATAAATTTTCTTTAACTTATTGAGTTATTTCCAGCAACGAAGCAAGTCTTCCTTCTTTTGTCCCTAGTGTTCTTTTAGCTGATAAAGAAAAGGAGATCCTATTTCAAAGAGAAACAATTAAAGTAATTTTATTTTTGTAAATTTACAATATTTAACTAAATAATATTTAAAAATTTTCTGCCTTTATTTCTCAAAGATGTTGCAAGCCAGGATTAGTCGTCTTGAAGAATTACTTATTTTGAAAGAAACGCAACTCAATGAAATGAATGATCAAGTAAAACGAACGTCAGATGAAAAAAAAATAAATTATTTGGTGTAATTGTAAGATACAATATTAAAATGGTTATAAACGTAATTTAGCGTAATTTGCATTTATTACATTACTAAATTATACACACAACACATCGACAGGACGTTTCAACGAATGGACCAATGTAGACTACAAATGGACATCATCTTCACTCATATGAGGCGTTCAATTTGAGGATGTGGGAGAAAACACCTAAACAGTTGAAATCCTTCTCCAGCCACACAAACAGTGTGAAAATCATGACCACTGCAAAATTCATGATAAATAATTTATTGTCAGAACCTATGTGGTAATAAATAAGTGGTAATAAATAAACTAGCTTACCCATATTTTCGGTCTTGCCACACATCCATAGTTCCAATGTCTGCAACACTCGAAATCCTTGATGCAAGTATTTGTAGAATAATTTCTGAATCTTGCAAATGCCATTGCCACAAGTTAACCCGTTGATCAACCGATGCTGTTACTAGCATATCACGGGGTAATGACTGAATTTCTATAAATTTTAAACTTGCAAATTAAGTAAATTTTACATCATGTATCTTTATTTAATTACCCGTAATTTGAGCTGCGTGAGCTGATGGAGCACTTCCACTTGCTAAGACTTTAACTTCCACATTTTGTAGACTGTCGTTAATTTCAAACATAACTACATGAAAGGCATTGTCATCGCCGCCAGTTGCTAATAAAAATTTATCCTCTAAAATTTAAAATTTATTGCACATTAAAATTAAAACGCATATATTTTTAATCTGCTATTATACCTGAAATAAACTGGATGAGCAAACTATTGATTCCGGACTGATGAAGATGGATTGTATGGAATGGCACTAGTTGAAAATCACTGGCAACACCTGATTCATCATATTTTAAGCCCTAATAAAATGACAGTAAAAAAAATAATTGCAAATTTCAAAACAAATATCAAAATAAAAAGTAAATAAAACCTTTGTCTTCTTCACTTGCAATGTGTCATTGACAGGGTTTTGATCTTGAGCATAAGATATGGCAAGTTGTGTCAAATCCCAGAAAGCTAATCGTCCATCAGTCGCTGCTGAGCATAAGATGAGCAATTTAGATTTGTTTAATATAAAATGATGTACACGAAGAACGCAATGATTGTGAAACGGCAACCCCGATAGCAATGTTAATTCTTTGTTCTGATGATTAAACCCAAAAATCCTGCAGAAAAACGCAATAATATTAAAAAACTCAAATCAAATCAAGATTTAATAATAACAACCGAATAAAGCCATCGGAACAAGCTCCCGCTGCAATGTATAAGTGCGCCGGAAGCTGATCATCCACTTCACATACTGCCACAATCGTAAAATCCATATATCGGGTTTCAGGATCATCAACCAACTCGGCTCGTTTCTTCCATGGTTTACGAGACAGCTTCCGAGTACCTCGCAACATATGCGAAGCTAATAATTGCGGATGGCAAATGTCTAAAATAAATTGTTAAAAAAAATGTTTTGCAATACAAAATTAAACACACAATAGGATGCAAACCTTGACTTGATGTAGGACTAAGTTGCCATAATTTGACTTGTGCTCGTCCTCCTGCTGATAGTAAAAGCAATTGCGCCGGTTGAGAGTCTTCTTCATTATCGCCTGTATACACTGCACATGCAGTCAGTGTTCGAACACTTGAAATGTGTCCATGAAGGGTGCAAACTAAATGCCATTTGTCACAGTTTTTGTTACATGTAAATGCAATAATTTTTATTGTATTGTCTTCGCTAGCAGTGGCACAAACATTGAGTTCCTCTACATTAAAAAAAGTTATTCAATTAAAAGTATAAACGAAGAAATGACCTGAATAAAATCTTAAATACCTGTATCTTTCATTACTGAGAATAAATGAAGAAGAGAACAAATTCGACGACTGTGTAAACTAGGCTACAAACAAATAATTTCTCATTCATTGAACCCAAACAAATTAAAGTAAGTAATTACCCGTAAAATGTACGGAATGTGAAAAGAACTGTCAACGTAACATTGTAAAACTTCCTTCCCTCTTACGTAAATCAACCGAACTCCATCAGAACTCATTTTAAAATCCCACGACCTATGGCCTCCACCGCACGGAATAGAAAACACTGAACACTGTTGTTCCCAACTCCAAACAATAAAATCTTTCTGCGCAATAAATTAAAATACATTTTATCACATACTTGTAAATAAATCTATTAAATTATATTTTACTCTATGAAATCCTAAAATGTACATGGTGTCCTTAACAAACAAAATTCGAGAAATCCAGTCAAGACAATTTGATACCTGTAATTAGAAAAATTATTTTAAAAATTATTATATTTTAAACTAAAAAATTAATTTATACCTTTAAGCTTCTATCTTCCTCCAAACCTCCATCTTTTAAACTAAAAATTTTAACAATTCCATCACGACCAGCGGTGTAAATCCTGCCATTGTGATAAACAATATTAGCTACTCCATTTGAAGTGTGAAGTCCAAATAAACTTTGAAGTGGAACACTTATTGGCTGTAAATATAAATTTGCTATTAATATTCAATAAATGCAGTAGTAATTGGTTTTTAAATTTCTTTTAACCTGTTCCGATGACATACATCGACCTTCATAAGCAAATAAATGGACATTGCCATCTCTATCACCGCAAATAATGCGTGAATTCTGCGGGATAAACGCAGCTGTTGATATCCACCTCTGTTTACAAACAGGTAAAAGAAAATCTCTATGAAGTGTTAACTGTAAACACCCTCCTGAATTGCACAAATGCCACAAAAGCTATTAAAAAAAGTGTTAAAGTTTTTTGAAAATAGTTCACAATTACAGAATTTTTTACCATGTTTCCCTGGGTACCACAAGTGAGCAATCGTTTTTGATCAAGCCAACAAATAGCCAAAATTTTGTCTGAATAAATCTGTTGACGTACGCATTGAAAGGCTGCTATAAACCCTTCACTAATGTCTATTAAAAACAATTCTCGTTAGCATATTACTAACTTAGTTTTCATTAATCAATTTCACCTGTATTAATTACAAGAATCTGCCCACTCAAACTTCCCAAGGCCACATATTGCCCTAATGGATCGGGTACAAGTAAACAATAAGACCGATAAAGATTATCATTGACTAGAACTGTCCAGTGATCAGTTACAGAATCATGACAGTATAAATTCCTAAAAAAAGAAAGTGTTAAAATTCTAATTTTAATTAACAATAAATCAATATAATTGACAAACCCTTCGTTAGTCATAACAAGAAGATGATGAGTATCCAGTAATGCAACTGTCCGCGGAAAATCTTCTGTACCGATTTGCTACAAAAAATAAAACATTAAAATTATTATAATTATAATTCAGATATTAAAAACTCCTAATATTATTATTAATATTACTTGATTGGAGGATAAACTCAGAATTGGCAGAGGCACCGAAACTGGAACACGACAATTAAGTAAAGCGTTTTGTGAGATTGGCCAGAGTTGAATCCCAGCGTCACTACCGCCTGACGCCTAAAAATTAATAACCTTTTAAATCTTGTGCTAAATTAATTTTTTTTATCTTATTACTTACAACCCATGTTTCACAATCGTCAACTGCAACACTCCAAATTTTTCCTCCATTGTGAGCATGTATTTTTTGCATTACTGTGCCTTTATAATCCCAAATGCACAAAAAAGAATCCTAAATTCAGAAATATTCTTTTATTCAAAACATTAAATTTATAGAATAGTTATTTTCATACCTCTCCAGCACTAACTAAACAATGGCCCAAAGGAATAGCTTTCCACACCCGTGCAGTATGGCCATAAAGAACACCTTTTAAATTTATTGACACTGATGCCCATTCATCACACGTCAATTCTGATCCACTTTTAGACGGAATTACAACAGACCATAAGCGAACACTTCGATCATCCGATGTACTACATATCAGTTGTAAACACGCATTATATGCAACAGAGAAGATCACGCCCTATTAAACAAGTAATAAAAAGAGTTACAAGCTTAGATAATTATCAGTTTAAATAACAATAAAATAAATTACTTCGTGTCCCTGTAAGCGATGAATCACTTTTTTCCTATCTTCAGAAACACTTTCTCCTGATGGACACCATATAATTACATCATGGAAAACTGTTCCACCTAAAACTGTCAGGCAATTCAAGGTTGATCCTAGCAAAGCTGCAGAATAACTTAAATGATATTAAGGATAAATATTTAGAAATGTTAATTTTCATTCATTTTTAATTTAAAGATACAGAATGCATGTTTCTTCGCATTGGACGTTAAGTAGTCTAATGCCACGTTCCCAATCCCATAAAGTAATAGCATTATGGCCGAAAGCGAGAGCCAAGTATTGCTCCTACATTAAAAAAAATGATTATTTACATTAAAAATTAAAAACTAATTCTAAAAAATACAATTTTTCTCTTACATCTTCCTTGTTGATCCAAACAGCTTCCCAGATCCAGTCTTCAAATGTGAATACTTTACTAACCTCTTCCAATCTGTAACCAATAATTCAAACATTAAAATATTAAATATGAAAATTTATAATAGAAATATAGTACTTACAAAACCGTTAAAGCTGATGGCGAGCATATTCGTAGAACCCGTAGTGATTTGCCACCAAATACGCTCAGATGAAACCACTGATGAAGTTGAAAAGTGCCGTCTGCAAAAGGCGCCTCCGTCAAGTTTTCGTTCTCTGGTGCTGACGAAATGGGCCACTCACAGATCCGGATGCCATGCACGTTGGTTCCCTTGAGGACCTGCTGCTGATGAATAAGCTCCCGTGATTCTGTATCGTACACGCACAAGTGGGCACCTTCGCCTGATGGGCGACCAAATCCAGCCACTTGCTGTTGTTAAATTGATTTCAGAATTTTATTTTATGGAAAAATAGAAAAAACTGCACCTGCTAATAAAAGACTTCCGAAAAACTCCAATCCCGTTACATGAGCGCTTGTTGCTGCCGGATAAAAAATCACATCTTCTCCATCGACTATATCTTCTGCCATTTTCTATAGCGACGGCTGCTGTATGGAAATGGCTATTCGATCTTCGATGCGAACCGGAACATACCTTTCAGTTGATTATTCTGAAAATAGATGGCGCTGTAACCACAATTGGCGCCTCGCTTGTTTTGTTTGGCTGATTTTCCGTCTGCTTGAAAATTAAGGAAGACAAATCTTTAACTTTATCGCAATGGCCCTGACGAAGCAAGTAGTCCGTGTAAGAAGCAAGCAGAGCGAGACGCCTTCCTTGAAACCCACTCGCTGCCACTGACTGCACAAATAACCAAGCGAAGAGAAGAGATGGCGTCTGCCGACACAATTTGCCTGGCCGCAATTTTCCTGGCCACTTTTACAGTAGCACAGGAAACAGGTAATTATATAAATATTTGGTCCAATTGACCATTACTTATTGATTCAATTTAGTTATATTCCATAATTACGTTTGAGTTTAGGACAATGTTATTAACCTCACGTACCATTGATATGGTAGAGAAAGTTGATTTTTCTTTTTTTTTTAAGGAAATTTTGATCACCGCTCATCGGAAGATGATTTTTTACCTGATAATTTCAACAATAAACAGGTAGATAAATAGTAAAATAATGCTCAGTAATAGTTGTTATTCATTTATTTATTTTAATTAAAGCAACAAGGAAGTAATCCTTTCCATTTCGGTGAAAATTTCTTCCGTGACAGTCGAGCTAATCGCCGTGTTTTGCATTCACCTATGGCAATGTTTTCATTTCCTAAACGACAACGAATTCAACCTAATCAACATTCTTTGCAATCGAAGAATTCAAAAGCATCCAGTATCTTAGGTAGTGGGAATTTTGGAATAATCCGTGGAGGTATATTTTCGGATCATGATGATATTCCGAGCACTCATCACCGTAACAACAACCGCCATAGGAATTCAGATGGTAATGCTAGACGAACTGATTTCTTTCAAGACTTTCACGAATTTCGACCATCTCGAGCACAATTAAATAATGCACTTTCTAGTCGTGAACATTGGGGAATTGTATGAAACAGAAAATATTTAAATAAAAAAAAGAAAAAAACATGTTTGTGTAATTTATATTAAATTTCCAATACAACACTAGGGCGGCGCATGGGCGATACTTAGCTAAGCTTGGCTACCGATCCAACCGAACATGCCTTCAAGTGCCGCTCAGTTTGCATCTCTATGAATGCGTCACCATCGCTTCTTACTGGATAAAAAAACTTTAAAAAATTACTTGACAATCACAAAAAGTAAGTAAATGATTATAATTACCTTAATTAGACCGTATTTAATTTTCTAAATATTTTTTTCTCTCTTATATTTTAAAAAATCCGAACACCAAAGTTTTTTAATTAATTTTTTTATGGTCCCTAATAATAGCGCAGCGCATTAATTTAAGTAAGTTTTATTATAAAGACGAAAAGTAAATAAATCCTCCCCTACAACTCACCCATGTGACATTGTAAGATAGTGTAAAAATTAGTGTCAATAAAGGAAACCAACAGCTGTAAGGCAGTGTTCTTCATTGCGTAATGATTTTTTCATTTTCAGGAGTGATGGAAAAATGGAACAATGAATTCAACGACATCTTCGCAATTCGTGATACAAATGAGCGACATAGCTGTAGGTGTGCTTTTATCACTTGTCGTTCTTATGGCCATTGCCGGAAATGTATTAGTGTGTGTTGCTATATGTACTGAACGAACACTCCGTCGATTAGGCAACCTTTTTTTCATGTCTTTAGCTATTGCCGATTTATTTATTGCTTGCCTTGTGATGAGTTTTGCTGTCGCCAATGATGTTATGGGCTATTGGGCATTTGGACCTGAATTTTGCGATACTTGGGTCGCTTTTGATGTTATGTGTTGCACCGCTTCTATTTTACACTTATGCGGTATAAGTTTGGATCGCTATTTGGCCATCAAAGACCCTCTAAAATATGCAAGATGTATGACCAGGCGTGTTATTTTAAGCCTGATAGCATCTATTTGGCTAGTATCAGCTCTTATATCATTCGTCCCAATCGAACTGCATTTACACAAAGCTCCAACCTTGACACCACAACTCGATTCGCTACCAACATGCGCCTTGGATTTGGCACCACCATACGCAGTCGTATCATCATGTATCAGCTTCTTCGGACCGTGTTTAGTTATGGTAGGATTATATCTTCAACTTTATCGATATGCACAACGCCATGTTGCCAATATAAAAGCAATGACTGTCCCTCTGCATCCAGACTCACCTCAAACGTCGCCATCGGATGGTAAAGCTGCTGTCACATTAGGAGTAATTATGGGCGTATTTCTCATTTGTTGGGTTCCATTTTTTTGTGTCAACATTATTGACGCTTTCTGTAAAACCTGCATACCTCATACTGTTTTCCAGGGACTAACGTGGTTGGGGTATTGTAATTCAGCTCTGAATCCTTTAATATATTCGACTTTTAACCAAGAATTTCGTCAAGCATTTCGACGTATTTTGATTGGCAAAAGAACTTGGCGGCCCCATAGAACCACATTACGCATCACATATAAGAAATCGGCCATCCTTAAAGACAGCGCTCTGTGATTTTAAATGTTATAGATACGTGCTGTTGCCATAGAGATTGACTCGCAATAACTTATGGACTTAATTTTAAATGCAGAAACGATACATTTCTCCATGTACATTTTCTTTTAATAAATTATCATGTCAAATAGTGTATTCGCACTTTTTGTTTTTTTCTAAAAATGTGCATTTTATTATACGTATTTAACTATTTACAAGAATTATTACTTTACTTAACTCGTCGCTTATCTATATATATCCAGACTGTACGTCAAATAATTATACCATTTTTCTTTTTATAGGGATTGGAATCTTTCTTTATTGATATTTACCGCATGTAAATATTAATAAACCCGTTGTTGGCGTGTGAATTTGGTTGTTTTGCGAGCAACCTTGAGCTCGTGACTTTGATTTTTATGTGCTCGCGTTTTTTTGCCTTTTAGCACTTTCCATTGATAACAAAGCGATAATGAATGACTACATAAATATTTCCTCTCATGTCCTACGGTGTCAACTTAAATCATCCCATGTCCATCTCAAAACAAGAGAGCAGCCAGAACCAGTTATTGACTAATAATTATTTTACAGAGACCATGGTTGAAATCTAATAAACTCTTAGTCAAACAATTTATTTCCAAACTTGTAATGGTAAAATTGCACGAAATAAAAAAACATAAGTTGAAATTGAGATGTTAATAAGCATTTTTGGTAACGACGACTAATTGGTATACAAAACTGTAACATACGCCCAAAACAGGTAACAAGTACTGTTACCAAGGTGATGTAATTAATGCTATCATGCAACATCAAACAAAACTATTCAAGTTTCCTATTTTCTGTAGAATATGCTCTTTACTTACAAAGTAATAATTGTTTTGTAAACAGATTTACAATCAATGTCAAATCCATGGCGATTGCACGCGATGATTTCAAATAAACCAATCAATTAAGGTTTAAATTTGGATCATATAAACTTTATTCTTTTTAGTTTATTAATAATAATTATATAAATTAATACATTAATGCATTTTCTTTCTTTTCTGTTGTGCATTTTTCACTCTTCCCGCTTTAGATCCTTTTTTTGCAGATCGAACTATATTATCCAAGTTATTTGTTCTTTTCCTACAAAAAAAATGTATATTTTACTTGTGTTTGTTTCATTAAGGTAATAAAATACATTAATCGTAATAATCATTAGCATTACCAATGTTGTTAAGTGCACAATATTTTGTTTCTCACCCATGGGAATCATTACATGCACTTTACACATGGAAAAAGGATTAGGGGTGGTGCGATTATTACTTGGGAAAATGTTAGCTCTAAGCTTTTTATTTATAACCACTGAACAACAAAAAAGCAATGTCCTGTTAAATCTCTCGTTCTGCATCTATAGCCTAACCAATACAGCTTTGTAAAAGTCTTGGAATAACAAAAACTTCATGGTCAATAAATTATAACCTTGCTTCCATTCCCTCAATATTCGGCTCCACTCTCAAGCTCAATTGTGAAAAATAATAAAAAAAATATGTAAAAAAACACTGCTTGAGGCAAAAACTTTTCCTTTTCTATAAAAGTTATCGTAGCCACATTTTTCAAATAAATTTTGTGTTTTGTATCTTTTAAAGTTTAAATTGTTTTAAAAATAAAATTGTTGTTTGTAACGAAAATTGTAATATAAAAGTAAAAATTAAAACTAAGCATATTAGAAAGAATTATTTACCTGTTTTTTAATGTACCCAATGGCATATACTTGAATGGTTGGACATTGGTGCCGTTACCGGACTTTTTACCCGGCTTTTTAAACTCAGTCTTCTGGACTTTAGAAAATGGTTTTTTCGTTATTCCTTTCTGAGGTTTAAGTGAACGATGAATGCCAGATCCTCCAGCTAAAATAAAACAAATTAGTTACTGTATTTATAATGCCCATATTACTACTATTTGTAGCGTACGTTTATAAGCCTTAGGATTTTCGTTGTCGTCATTACTAACTGCTTCATCAATACTATCATTATCACTCATTCGATCATCATCTTCTTCCCGTTTTCTTTTGAGTGAATTCTTTTTACAATTTGGCAGATCGGCTGTTGACTCTAAAATAATAATCGACATATTACTTAAACAAAACTTTGGTTTAAAAAAGACAAAAATTGTAATTTTATACCTTCATCATCGACAATAATCAGTTTACCATCCTCAGATATACGGAAATCGTCCGATTTGATTTTAGATTTAGCATTTGCTGACTGTTTAGTAGCTACAGAAATTAAGAAAAAATAAAACATATAAACTCACTGTTAAACTAAGCATTAATAATAATAGTACCTGTAATATTTTTAAAAGCAGATGGATCAAGAAAATTAATGACTTCATCATCACCCTGTTCACGAAGCCATAGTTTGTTGCTTTTAAGTTTATTATTTTCAGTAGCGTCTTCATCTTCATCTTCTGTCTCTACCAAATCATCTCTCGATCTAAATGAAAATGAATATTAAAATACAAATAAACCAAAATATAATTCAATTTAATATTACTTGGCTCCCTTTAACGGTTCTGATATTTCAGACTTAGAATCCTTATCTGACTTCTTTCGTTTTTCTCGAATTAGGTCTTTATTAATTTTTTTGATAATACCATGCAATATTTCTGGTGCCAATTTAGTTACCCTTAAATACCTAAGAACAAATAAATCAACAAATGAATAAATATTTTCAAAAAGATGTATTATTAAAATTACTCATAAAAAATTAAATTCTCACCCAAACTTTTTAACCAATTTGACCAACACTTCTTTTGTTTTAAACCTAAATGGACGTTTAATCTCATCTGGCATTGTGGTAAGACAATTTACAATTTTCTCTGAAAAAACAAGTAAATCCTCTTCCGAAAAAGATGCCAAAATTGATTTTAGCAATGCCAGAGCTGAATCGACTACTTGTCGATTTGGATATTTTATAAGGCTACAAGCACTTTCAATTAGTGGTTCCAAATCTTCAAGAATTTGTTCTAATAGCAAAAACAACAATAACATAAATTGTTAGTAATAAAACATTATAATCTAAAAATACAAATAAAATGTGAAATACCTCTGAACTCTCGAATAATATGAGCTAAAGCTAAAATACTCGCATCTATCATCACTGGCGATCCTGCAAAACCTGCCACAACCAGCTGAATAAATTCTTTAAACCCATCTGCAAATAAATGCAAATTTAATAAATTTTATTATTATTACATTATTTTTAGTTATTGCATACCGTTAGAACTAGATTCAGATATCTTCATAAAATAATTTCCTATTTCTTTAAGGAGAGCTAATGCTGATGAACGAGCCTTTGCTGATGGTTCTTTGATACAAAGAATAGTCTGAAAAATTAATGTTGTATCATCTAAATTACTATACAATTAAAATTACTAGGAAATTTACCTCAGGCAAGAGTTTAACAACGAAATTCTTTTTTTTTTTAGAAAAACGAGAAATAAGATTTTTTAAACAACGTAATCGCACCTAAAATGTAAAAAAAAAAATTAATAAAAAAGCAATCAGTTAAATACATTCAGTACAATGACTTACTGCTTTAGTTGCAGGCGGTGCAGAAGAAAGTGTCATGCCTAAAACTGATTGCAATTCTGATAATGATCGTT
>JAQFZN010001447.1:0-15866 GCA_034687075.1 Geophilus carpophagus
GGGGGGAGGGGCTAAAGTGCCATGTATAGTCATGGATGTGACACAATCACAAGGGGGAGGAGCTACAGGGAGGCATACAGAACCAGGATGTGGCGTCACTTCCTGTGTTCCATACGGCCCCCTATACTACTCATACATCAATGTAACTACACTTGAATGACGGTTATCGATTACACATCAAAAATGATGAGCAACATCAATCTGTAATAAACTTTCACAGCACCAATTACAAACTAACAAATTGATCGTCGTAATTCTTAGCAACTGTGGCAATTTATTTATTTTTTCCTCCTTTTTATCCAGAAAAAAACTTGTACTCTTTTCTTTTTCTCGCCTCCTTGCGCTCATCTTATCACTTTTTGGCACTTGAACGTGCATCGAAGCTATATAAAAACGTGAAGATTGGTTTATTCCGTTTCCATGTGTTTGTTGTTACAAGTGCCTGCATCCGGATCCTTTTATGGTTCTCACTGCAAGTGCGAATGGGCGCCGAGATGCAGTTTGTTGCCCACTCGATTCACCGTGTTCCTTCTGTCGGCCCTTAATTACGGATTCCGAGTGAGCAGATGGCGAGAGGGGAGATGTGGAGGATGGTTGCTCACGTGCAAGTTCATCGTAGCAATGTAGCCTGATGGTTTCAGTTGTATGTTGAAGATGCTTGGGCGTGACGTTTTTGTTGCTAAAGTGTCGAATGCAAAGCAGCACCAGGTGCGATAAGAAGTAACAACAAGAAATGCAACGCAATTTGCGCTTAATTACCAGAAGCGAGTTGAAGTTTGTTTGCGCAATTGATTAGAAAACAAAGGAAAGCGTGATTACATCATTAGACTGGAATACAAGCATCCAGTCATCTTGAATTGGTGATAAAGTAAATAGAAATCAAAAGTTTGTGTACATCTTGCTTAATTTATATTCCAAAGTTTGGTGAGCTCATTGTGTTTCAACGATTCGAGATTACCACTCATTCAGCTGCTTTGCATACACAAATTCTAAATCTAAGTTAATTGTAGACACTGTTTAGATCTATAGTGATAGATTTAAAGAGAACAATAAGGAATTGAAAATTAATTTAGATTTTTACTAAACTCGTAATTTGAATGTAGAAATTTTGTTTTTAAACTAGTTAAGTTATTCATTGAAAATCAAAAAAACTCAAGTTTCTTATACTTCCTCTTGCTTGAGAAAATATTTGATTAAGATTTTATTATGCTCAAGTAGTTTGCTGGAATGGCTTGTTTAGGCTTTTCATTTTGCCAATGGCATAGATAGTGTTTGAAATTTGAAGTGATCGTAATACGAAGCATTGCAACCATTCCTTCTTTTCTCTACATTATTAAATTTTAAATATAAAAATCTTAAGTTTGTGTAATTTGCTTATTCTCAACGGAATAAAATTTCTCCAACTGGCAAATAACGTTAACGTAAATCATATAAGCACTAGCTGTGTTTCAATAATCATTGAATTAGATATCAAATTAAGTTTATAGATAAGAATTTAAAAACAGAACTTAACATTACTAAAACAACTAAATTCTCTAGCTGCTGTCTTGTTATCTGAGACGTAATATACCGTTTCAGTTGCTTGTTGCAGTAGTCGATACTAAATATTCATAAATAAATAATAATCTTGAAGTCAGAATCAAGATTTAGATTTATTTTCCCGAATAGAAAAGTGAATTTCGCTATATTTCTTCCTTACTACAGCATTCATTCTTCGACAGGTACATTTACATAGTAATTGATGTCATTCAGTAAGCAGAGACCATTTATCGTGACCTGAGTCAGGTACAACGAGAAAAGAGCAATCGATTTAAATTCAGTAACGCACGTTTCGTCTCGGTTTTGCTTTTGCACTTCTCTCTACTCTGGAATTCTTTTTTTTTTACTTTTTTTTTAAAGTGCGATTGATTTTTCTTCGTCTTAAATCTTTGGACTCGAAATAGAAACGGTGCGGGTGATAACAAGTTGTTCATCTTCATTTTAATCTTAGAGGCAGGCAACTCAACGAACCGAATCGTGTGCCGTTTTCTGCACGATGATACGATCAGTGACTGCCGATTTCTTCCTCTGCTTTCGATCAGGAAATGAAGTGAAGAAAAACCTCTGGCACACTCACACATCCAGCTCCCAACTTTCGACGTGAAATCCACGGTTTGCACTCATTATAAAAATTACTTTACCCTGAAAACTTTTCTTATATAAAGCTAGGAGTTTGATACACCGTGGTTTGATGCAAGAATATTTTTATAGGCTACTGTATGATGTTAAAAAAAGAAAATGTTTGAATTTACTGCCAAATACCTATCTAACCAAGTTGAAAACTTTTTTTACGACTAGCGATTTGAGCCATGTTGATCCTACGTATATTCACCACATCTCACACTAAAAATCTCGTATCGTCAACACTCACTAAGATTGCATGTTATTTCTACCAACACTGAGTCGTAATAAAAAATGTGTATTTACACAAATACCGTATTTTTTGTCTGTTTGCATTAAAAAATTTTTAGTACAAACAGAAAAAAGTAATGAGATGTGAGTTGGTTGCCATCTGGTCTTATGTTTCATGAGTACAGCACAGAGATCTCTTTCTTCTTTTTCCATTAGCGATCGGTAGCCGAGTAAAGCTTCAGATAGACTTCAAAGAACCCGACAGAATGAAACATGTTGCTCTTTCTTTTACAAGTAAAATCCATAACAATAATACTTCATTGGAGATTTGACTCAATTTAATTAACGTAATCTAGTTATCTAATGGGAAAAAGGATTTACAGCATCCATTTTGTTCAATGCAAACAAACGTGTGCTCAGCTACAATTTAATTTTCTTAGAAATGCATTTTCATGTGTAACTGCTCGTTACAGAGTATTTCTGTTTTGTTATGGGAATGAGGATTATACTGTATATTCACCTGCTTATATAAAATTTTAAACATAATATTGCTTTTGTATAATTTTTACAGTACAGAAAAGAAAAGGAGTTTGAATGTGCACTTATCTGTAGCTTTAACTGCTTGTTGAATTGGTCATTATTTATGTTCGAAGGAGTGTATTAAGTATTGGAACATATAAATTATGGCATTTTGGCTACATGATTTCTAAATTTTGTTGAGTTGTGTGTTAATTGATTTATTTTTAATTGATCTTGACATACCATTGAAGGAACTCTTGTTGAATGTATTAAACCAAAGTTTTTGGAGGTTCACTTTAGTGCATTGACAAAAATATTTGTGTTTTAGTGAAAGGTAATCCAAGAAATGGAATCAATAATTGTTCAAGTGAGCATATTAATACGTGGTAATTTCAAGTTTGCCGCCAATGAAACCAAGCTTGCAATTTTCATGAGGTGTTTGCATGGCAACAGTAAACATACAAACACTATTCAAAATGATTAACGACCAATTTTGCTTTTTCAACTCGTAATGTTGTTTTGGTTAGATGGATTTATTTATCTAGAAACAAGAATAAAATGAAATAAAATGAAATGAAATTTGTTATAAAAAATTTATTAACATTTTTTTACGAAAGAAAGTAACATAAACAAGAATAAAACTTGAGTAAACTATGATTGGTATTGCTTAGTCACGTGATTTGCAGCAGAAAAAAGAGTTAATTGGAAGCTTGTTATCTAGTTCGTGGACCCGTGCAAATTTCATTTCTGATATGAGTAGTGCAGGCTTAGATTTATATCAGCAGAAATTAGGTTTTATATTATATTGTGGTGAACTATAAGTAAATCCTTTTACTGTTATTCATACTTGATTCTAAGATAAAAAGATTAAGTCAAAACAACTCAAACTGTGCTAAGATTAAGGTTAAAATTGCTGAACAAAGTTTACTACAACTTGAGCAATTATTTTTCTCTTCTTTTTCCAATTAAAACTTTTTTTCCTTATTAAAACCGGTTGGAGAAAAGAGAAAAATACTTCCATCACATTAGTGCACTAAAGTAACAGAAACTTACGATCTTTACTAATGAAAGTAAACGCAAGAGTTCTTTTTGAATTACAACTCATTTTTATAATGATGTGATACGTGTTTCATTTAGTCGGTTTATCCTTAATGTTGCTCATAAAAAATAGGAAAGAAATAATAAAGAAAAGCCAGAAGCTAAGAAGGAAGATAGTAAAAGTTGCATAAACTAGCTCGTTATATACCTATCAGTGCTGAAGGGAAGATTTCTAAAACATGAACTTGCAAAATAAAAACATTGGCAAAGGAAAACAAATTAAGTACTGCATACGTTATTATGTGGTCAGATTTCATGTGTGCATATAAAAATGTTAATTTTCGAATTAATATTTATATTTTAGTATAAAAATATTGAGTTATTGGAACGAAAAAATGCAATTCGTTTTAGGTGAGAATAAATTTAGAAAATGTGAAAAAAGAGTGGTTGGGTCAGTCGAATCGATTTTTCTTTTCGTCGTATAATTTTTTCTTCCATCAAGATATACAAATACGATAAAAAATTCAGTTTTTTTTCCTATTACGGCCGTTGAGATGTTATTACAAATTTATAATACCAGATTTTTTATACCTATAAAAACAACTTGTCAATTAAAAAGTGATTTGCAGTGAAATGTATCATAAGTATATATACCCAGCACTTGTTATTGGCTAAGCTTATACAAAATGAAACAAAATCTCATGCACATTTTTTTTTATCATCGTCATTCCCCCATTTCATTTTTTTTCTCGGTTTGTGAAACGAAAATTGAAACGTCATATATGGAGAAAAAAAGAAGTGGATAGGCGTATTCGATGCCACTTCTTCTGCAAGAGTTGATTGCAGAAGGAGGATTAGCCTCAGGATACTGTAGGGCAAAACCACCCTAAAGATGAGAAGATGAAAACCATCAGGTGAGGAGGATCCGGTCTTGGATGGTTTCATAAAGTCATTTTTAGTCGGTCTTCAAAGCACGCGTGACATTTAGGAGTCTCATCTCGGTCGGTTATCACTTTGCCTCTTATTGGCTGTTTTTTGGTTGATGTAACTTGCAGTGACTGCACGCACAAAATTGCCTCGGTAAATGTTGCACACTCTTGTCGCAACGCCCTCATAAATCCGAGCTTAGAAGACTAGAGTATCGAGTTGTCACTTATTTCGTCGCTTTCGAATTTGTTGTTTTGAGGGTGGCTCAAAGTAGCAAGGATTAAGATATGATTTAATAAATCAATTTGTCTCATAAAAATCGTGTTGTACAAGAAACAAATTTATAATAAACAGATACTGCGGCAAAAAGTAGAACGGTTGAGTAAAGGTTGAAATTAGCATAATGGAATCGAAAAGGGTGTAAAATTTGGCAAAAATAAATCTTTAAAAATAAACTAAATGTAAATTTTTAAATTACGTTGTCACTTCGTTTACGAAGACAAATATCTCGCATTCAAATTTAGATGAGATTCAAATTTGATTTTCCAGTCTAAATCAGATCAAAAATTAGTTGTAAAGTGGGAATTAACTAAAGATTAGCATGTATTATTTCTCGTGAAATCTTTAACTAAGCTATTAAAACTTTTCACACTTAATTTATTTAAATTGACCCTTTTTAGCTTATTTTTTGTATTGAGTTTTTACATAGATTTAAAAATAATCAAACAAACGTTTTAACCACTCCGTTATTTTTCTTTAAGAAAAAAGAAATATTGAAACAAGTTTCTTTTTAGTTTGAACAATTTAATTTAATCAAGTGCTTTATTTTTTATTTAGCGTTTTAGTAATTGGAGCCTCTTTGTGAGGGTCCATGAAAGGGACTGCACCAATTAGTCATCAAGTGGGGGAGCTTAGAAGAAGGGAGCAGGGACATTAGTTCGTGGAAAGTCATTTGCCACACCAGATGGGACCCGAGTGTGTGAGACATTATCCATTTTTTGATATTAATCATTTGCCTGATTTGTGTTGTGGTTCTTAGAAAATGTGAGCAGGAAGACTATATACAGGGGGTGTGCACAAAGGAATTGATGGTGCAATATGTTGACGCAATACGGATTTGTGCACACGACCTATATCGATTAGTTATTTGTAGTTTTTAACACTTATAAGCAAATCGATGTTGATTATTCGAGTATCAATTTTTACTCTGTGTTCGTTTAGTCAGTCTTTGTATTTAATTACAATATTAGGACAAAGCGGTAATCTCCAGCACGAGTTTCTCTTCTTACTTGCTCTACTCAGTTTCTGTCGGCTTCGTTTTCTATCGCTGGGGATGAAATTCATCCTAGCATTTTTCTTGCTCGATTACAAAAGGGAGGAGTAGATTTCCTCGTCGACGACTAGATGGGAGAAGGCTCTCTTTTCATGTCAACTAACAACTTCACGTTCAAGTGTAAGGGTTTATCGTTGCTCATTTATTTTAATTTATTATTTTTTTAAACTTTATTATAGTCATCTTGGAAACATGTTGGTTTTGTGCAATTCAATGAATAAAATAAAAGGCAAAAATCGATATTTTTATTTTATTTATTTCTTTATGTTTTTTTTTTTCAAATCTGTTACAGCTTTTAGTGACTTTCAATGTTGAATTTTTTTTTTCAAACATTTTGGTTTGCATTTGCAAAGTCATATGATTTGATTACATCTATTTATTACTCAGCTTTTGTGGTGCTAAATCATGATTAGTTGGGGAATCGACTGGATAGTGGTCGGTAGGCCATTGTTTCCAATCCCCTCGTCACGGACAAACAACTCGAACCCCTCTAAGTGTTACGTTCCCACGAATCTCATCGATTTTTTTCTGTTTTTTTTTCTTTGAATATGAATATTCAAAAGTGGGTGAAAAGTTTGCAGCGGTAATACACGGTAGAAAGCAATTGAGATCGGTCAAACCACTCGTCGTTGTATGTAATCTGGTGATAGCCAGTTTCTGCTGCTGATCGAGATAAAGGGAAATTTATGTAGTGCTGGTGCTCGCAATCGCACAAGTTCGTTTGATGCTAGCACGATTTGGATCGTAACTCGAGGTGGCGTTCGGGATTTATAACAAGAGTAGTTTTGACCGACTCATCGGTGCGTAGTTTCTCTCTTATGACGTGTCGCCAGTGGGCCGTGAGCCAAAGTGAAATCCGTTGGACAAATATTGTGTGCGGCCATAATGGGAACAAATCGAGTGCACGAGTCGTCTCGAGGAAGTCTGTCGGTCTTCTCAGCACAAGACCATGTTACTTCGTCTCGCTTCTTTGAACTTTAATTGGCCAAATGTGGATGGTCATTTGTCACTCTGGCGATGAGATGGCAACTTCCTTATGAGAACTCTAAGGTTACCATGTCAAAGAGAGATATCTCATAAAAATTTAACAGTAATAATAAAAATTAAAATTAAAAATTAATTTTTGTTTATTTATTATTTAATTTTAGAAAGTCGGTGCGTTTGTGAAAAATGACGACGAATGTTTATTTATTTAATGAATTTAAACACACTAAAGTAACTGCAATGCTAAAAGGCATGTAAATAAGCTTCTGAAGTCTCTCTCTCTCTATGTATATATATATATATATATATATTTTTTTTTTTTTTAATTAATCAAAATATTTGTGTTCTTTTAGGTAACTGTACATTACAGAGCTGAAATGTCTTTAAAATGTAAATTTTTGAAGATTTAATTGAATAATTCATATGCTGCACTTACTTGTGTTCAGCAAGAGAATTCAGAGTTTGCTTTTTGCAATTTTTCGATTTAAAGAATTTTAGCATTCATTATTTATGTTTGAAATATAATTAAGAATTTGAAAAACTCCCCCTTTGACTTGGCTCCACTGCTGAGCGTGTTGGGAGACATGGTGTGTGATGTACCTGTCCTTTCATCGCTCAGTAAAGAAGAGCGGTGTGTGTCCTTCATTTTGTCATGTTGGATCATTTCCTCGCCTTGATTACGTTTGGAGTAATGCCAACAGCCTACCTCGATTGCATTTGGCAATTGATTAGCAACTCCTATTTCTGCTGGCTTTTTGGTGATCGGGAATCGCTCGAGTGTCGTTTCGGGTCTACCATCATTCATTCGACCTCGGTGGAATAAAACCAATGTCAAACGCGTGCACAAATCGATAATATAGATAAACAGATGAGTCAACATTTCGAAAATTTTGCCATAAAAATAAAAATTGCTGTAATTAAATTTGGATTTTTATTTTTATTTATTTTTTCAAATTACTAATTAAACGCTAAAATATTGCAAGTTTTAGAGCGCTATGGGCGAAATGATTTATGCAATCACGGTGTGACCTTTAAGTTTGAGGTTGAAACGCAGAAGAAATCACACTGATAACGGTAAAATGTAGTAAACCGGAAGTTGAGAAGGTTATCTAAATTTTATAATTTGACTAGGTGTGGTTTGTATTCATTAAGAATATTTAATTTGGTTTGAGGATTATTTATTACTAAAAGTAGACGAAATTTCACTAGAATTTTAATACATTAAAGAGAATATTTGCTGCAATATTTTGAATATTAATAAAATGGGTTTGGCTTGTACGAGTAGTTTTTATCTGTCGTGCAAATGAGGTTGAACGTGGGCGACACACATAACGAGCTGTAGATGACAGCATGTGAGTGAAGTTTTAGTTTAGCTTTTGCGTGGATCACGCCATGTTTGTTTCTGTTGTGGCGTTGAATAATTGAAAGTCACGGTAGATTTTGATAGCAGTCCCAGGTAAAGCTGTTAGCACACATCACGTGATTCTACATAGCAACCTTAGTTAATTGTGCATTTTCACTGTGCGTTTTGCCAATAGCAAAATATTAAAATAAAATATTTTGCTATTGGCAAACGCACAATGAAAATATTTCATAAGAAATTCAATTTAATTTTCTTATTATAATAAAATAAATTGAATTTTTAATGAAATATTTTTTCAAAAAATATATATCCATAAAATATAATAAATGAAATAACAATAAGTTGAAATGGAATTAAAGAAATTCAAACTTATTTTCTTTTTTTTTCTATTTTAAAAATCGATATAATAAGTGCTACAAACGTGCACTTCCGTGAGATTTAATCTTGTGGGCGTCCATTGAAACTTTGTTGAACGAAGAGTCATCTGATAGGGCGAACTCGTCTCCATGGTAATAAGCGCGTCTTTAACCCCGTTAGCAGACCCGCCCCTTGACGTTTCTAATAAGCACGACGCTGAGTGAAGCAATTATAAGTTAACGACACTTCTCCAGGCAAAGGAAAAGCGACTACAATTGTGAAAATGAGGACCCATTTCCAATTTTTCTATCGATCTGTTCATTTCAAAGTGTCCCCTTGTATTGTAATTGCAAATGACAGATTCTAAGTATGCCAAATCGACTTCAGGTAAAAAAAAATGAAAAAGGCTAATTGCTTTAATGACTTTAGCGCACGTGGGCAAAATAGAGCCGTGGGAAAAAAGTGTGAAATTAAGGAGTTTTGGGTTTTGCACTTTTGTTTTATTACACTTCTGGTATTATGTTTTGTATTTCGAAAAAGAGGAGACCTTCTTTGTCACTTCATATTTTTACAAGGGGCATTGGGTTTGAGGTCGACGCAAACATTTCATGTTCATAAATCGTGACCGCTTCCCTCACTGACAGTCCCATCTGGCGCCATTCCGATTCGGAACCCCCTTATTCTCGCTTGGTGCTCACTTGTCCATCCTCTTTCTCAAGAAGCAAATAAAAGCCGCTTGTGCTGAGCACGGTATAGAGCTACAAAATCTCCTCAATGTAGCGTGAAGTTTTCTTTTTTAACTGAAATTCCATGCCTGTTCTGCTTTTTTTACTTTCACTTTGCAAGAAAATAAAAAAGAAAAGGTTTATAGTGTATATTATTCTACGAACTCAAGTCAGTATTCATAAATTCTGTTCAGTAGAATTTCAGTGTCCTTACAATTGTACCTGCATCGGGGTGTTTGGAATTTGTAAACATAAATTTTTCTCCTGAGAATTTGCCTCGCAGCATAAAGAGGTGCATTGCACATGTTGGATTTAGATGAACTGAATGCAAACGGTCACGACAAATTGACATGCATTTACGTTTCTTTCAACTGTCAAAATCGTTCAATCTGTGCAGAGAATAAAATATTACTTATCTATTGTATGCTCATGACAAGAAAGGATTTTTGTTGATATTGGAGTGCCATTTGGTGGTTTAAAGTAAATGGTTTACTCGATAAGTGAACATATTGTGAACAGTATATTTTACTCTAAATTTTATCCTTTTCTATATTTAGAGTCTAGATATAGGTTGTTGCAACTTTAATGTTCAATTTTGTAATGTATACAGTTTCTTTGCGTGTGATGCAATAGTTCTAAGGTCAACCGATTGTCTGTTGATATGACAACAGTGTTGTTTGTTATTATATTGTTACGTTGCGAAATCGTCTGATTTAAAATAGGAACAAATATTCGCTTAATTTGATACAAACTACGGTAGATTGTTTTAAATCATTATGCCTGTTGTGATGTTTCGTAAGTAGACGGATCATTTTTCTAAAAATAAAAAAATCAACCAGAATGGGTTAGGCGGGAAGTGAAAGAAAAACAAAGGACTTTATTCTTATCTTGAGCTTTCAAATCCTTAATTCTTTTCATGATAAGTCTTTGCTGTTTCGTCGCATAACGAGCGAAATCATTTGACTCTTATTTCAACAACAGATGTTTGAAGGATGAATTAGGGGGAGTTGTAATTGACTTAAACCGAGCTACGTATATTTAGACAATTAATTGCTCTTTTAAAAAATATTTTTGTTTTTATTAAATCCTTTGCGAATATGAATTACATTAACAACCATTTTTTAAATCTTTATTTCGTGTAGTTTTAGTTGATTAGTACTTTGCAAATAATGAAAAATTATTAGTGATTAGTTTTAAAAGTTTAGTATTTCTAAAACTACTTTCTCAACACCTGACTTTAAGAATGCAGTAGTAAAAAAAGGAATTTAATAGGGGTATGGTAGCCATCTCGTGTCTCACTCCAATTCCGCCAGTTAGTCGAGCAGGTAACACTTGAATAGCTCCACTCTACGAGGATTGAAGGCATTTCTCAACGTGCTGCCTGACTCTCCTAAACTAGTGTGCGAGGCGTCTGTCTGGAGTCATGACGATGGAGGAAAGCAGAAGTTTCCCATTGCATCGCGAATCGTAAAAGTTGCCTCCCATTGCTGATGTTGAGATTTATGTAGCACGCAAAGGATGAAATTGTCGATTTTCATCTCTCGACGATGGCTAGACGCATGACGTTGGCGACTAACAGGGTCATTATGTTGGACTGGAATAGAAATGCTCACATTGGTGTCCGAATATGGCGAGGGGAAACTCGGCCGCTAATGGTGTATTTATCATTCTCTGTGAAAGTGCTACTGTGCTTGGCAGTCTATTGGAATCCAATCAGCCCAGCGCCATATTGGAAGGAAAAGTCATAGTTCACAATTGGATTGAAATTTAAAACGAAGTCGCTAGAGATAAATATAATAAGTGAAGCGAGAAATCGTAGGGAGCTCCGTCTCATCACCATTTCCTTAATGCTATTAGACCCCAGTTGGCACTTTCATTTTACGTTTCTAAAGGTTTTTTCTTCTCTTCAGTCAGCGCTCGATTATTTTTCCTGCTCAATGCCATCTGATGTCATTTCACAACATCACCGTTCAACCGTACACAAACTTTTCTCTCGTTGCGAAGACAGATGCTTGCAGTTGTGGATTTTTCCGATTTATATTTATTCACTTTGTTTTCACTGATCTTGTAGTTGAGATAACCGAGTAAGATTTGTTGGTGGTATAATTTTCACGGGACATTACACGCCCTCTAGTTAGGGAAAGTGCTATTACAACCTGTCCTTCTTGTTGTGAAGCTACACTGCACTTTACATTACATTCATTTAACTTAGAACAAAGAAAAAAAACAAAAATGAAATAAAAAGTTTTAAGGAGTGTTTAAACTGATTAGGAGGTTAAAGCAGAGTTGTCTTGAGATCTTTCTGTGCGTGTTTTTTAATTAATAGATTTTTAATAAAATTTTGTTAACCTCGTTATATGCACATGTTTTAAAATGTGTTTGATGTGATTTTAAATTTGTTTAATTTTACTGGGAAACGGTTTAAACGACCACTCGAAATTGCATTAAAGCTAAGTTATACTAGGATAATGTTTACATGTGGGTTTACTTAAAAGTCCAGACTACATGCAAAGACAAATAACACTTTCTCAAGCATTATTATTGACTAAAGGTAAAGTACACATAAAGCAATTATAATTACAAATATTGCTTTAAGTTTATGCTAATTCAATATCAGTTCTAGAATATCAATATAGGATAAATAATAAATATTAAATATTGTTCAGCAGGAAAGCCCAGGGGCAGCATTTCAATTATTCTATTTTATTGTTATCTTTTAATTCTTAATGATTTAATTTCAACTGAAAGATTAAATCTGATCAACATGAAAACTTGTACTAAACCACACCCAATTTAGTTCAGTTTTAGTAAGCAAAATTTAATATTTTTAAATTTTTAAGTAAGTTAAAGGTCAGTTAGGACTTTTAAATTGAAAATGAGCTATTGTAATTCACTGAATAATCTTCTAAAGCAACGACATATATTTTTTCTTTATTCTACTCGAACTAATCGTGCCATCCTATGCACTGGGTATTGAATTGACATAAAGGATGCTCAGCTTTGGGCGTGCCGTTTTAATGATGATAAAATTGTACTAAAAAGAGATGATTTACGGGTGTGAATAGAAATTGCGAATTAGTGCGAGCAAACAGCAGTATCCGGTGCGACTGCAATCTGCATTCAATAATCCACCTTCATATAGAACCGAAGTAAATATGCAAAATAAAAAAATAAAAAAGAAGTGGAGGAGAGGGCGAGAGAGTGGTCTGCTCGGAGCCATCCATTACTGCATTACTTCCGAGGTGTTGAGCCCTGTCCCCAACATTCGCAGTCCAACCCCGGACGCATCTGCTTGCACGCTCAAGATAACGCCCCAACCAGCAGGAATTTAAACGACCCACTTTCTAGGCTATTGCGGAAGAAAAGAGCCAAGTATTTATGGGTTTCATAAACGACGCTCGCAAGAATGAGGCGCCAATATTATGCTGTGCGACGTCGAATCAAATGCTTCGGCCATTGGCAAATATTAATTTGGGTCTCTTCACATGTCTGATGAGTCCTCGAGTTGGGCGCATTTTTATCAGTCGATGCATTTTTCATTGGCCAAGAAGGATGTCATGGGCTATGAACGTGAATCAATCGCACCAAGTCGTGACGCTTAAGTGGCACTTTGTCTCCAGAAAGTTTTTTCTTTCATTTTTTTTTCTATCTCGCATTGGTTTTTGGTGTCCACATAAGGAAGTGACGGTCAAGCTTCTACTATATGTAGTTTCGACCGAGTTTCGGCTGTTGAAGGTGCTGTAAAAATCTAGTTTGCTACCCCGTAATTTGTGGTAGAGATCAGTAGCTGCTGCAGCTTCTAGCTGTTTCCACCCATTCATTGGTTTTCAGCTGGTTCAGCATCCATAAAGAATCAGGGGTCCGTGATTTATCGGTGGGCTAAGCAAGCGTGATGAAAGGCACACGCAAGATTCATCTCTCATACTGCAACTTAAGGTTTATTCGATCCGCACTACGGCTAAATAAAGATAATGGTTTCATATTGGGGAAGGGAGAATTTCTAATTTAGCTAATTGGATGTGAAAATAATTTTATTTCAATTGTTATTGTGTCTAATTGGGTAAGTGCAAACGTTCGGTTGTCTGATTATTGGTATCATGTTGTAATTTGAATCTTATCATGGAAATTCTCTTATTTTTTATTTGTTTATTTTTTTTGTTTGAAATGAAATTAGACTTTTTCCGAGCAAATTTTTACAATCATCATTTCGACTGATTTATTGATGCAAATAGTCTGGTAAATGGCGGTGAGAAAAGAAATTTTCTCCCTAAAGGTTTAAAAACCAATTAGTGGAAGAAATTCTTTAATTTTAGGAAATTAAACAGAAGGAAAAAAGATATGCTGAGCAAATTTGTGTTTGATAAAATGAAGGAAAAAAGGTATGTTAAGCAAATTTGTGTTTGATAAAATGAAGGAAAAAGTAGTAATTGAGTCATCAAATTTCTCTTGTTGCATGAAGTTTGTTTATGATAAGTCATATCAGTACAAATTGCGGATTTCTGTTGCTTTCAATGTCTGATTTTCTGATACTGCCAAGGCCTTACAGGAAAAGGTAGACAAGTTGACAGTCATTTGCGACTTTTGCAACGTACAGATTTTAAAACTTAAATAACTTTTTATCAGCTTAACGTAGCAATATCAGATTTTGCATATTAAAACACTTCTGGTAATCTGTAATCCAGGTTGTGTCGTTGGCTGATAAATGCCAGTTTAATTAGTAAAAAGAAAAAATTGCGTCATCCTTTGTGACATTAATGTCACTCATTGAAATGGATTTGAGATTGGGAATGGCCATGTTTATTGAGTTGGCATCGTTGTTATCGGTGTTCATGCAGGTGACCTGATGTCGAGTACTTAACATGGGCACCAAGACACTCCAGTCGGGCATTAAAGATAAGCCTCTTACAGGCTGAATTTTCTCTTCTATCAGACAGTCTTTTGCTGCTTTTCGATGCCATTATAAAATTGAGTTAACCTATTATTTATCTATTAAATTGTTATTAAATAAGAGCTTGGAAGAATCCAGTTCGTCAGATTTGTACAGCAAAGTAAAAATGAAATTTTATGCGTATTTTTAGTACCAGTATCGCATCTATCTTTTAACTGCTTTATATTAGTTTAAAAATATATGAACACTTTGTGCATATTTTATAAGCTGCATTAAATATAAACAAGATCTTTATGTGAATTTAGTACTCGTAAAAAATATCTGAGCTGTAGTTTGTGCTTGAACTTTTTTTCCTCTCAATTAATGTTAGTTGAATGGTAAGTGGGTTAGGATACTTTATATAACTTATTATCTGACAAGAACAAAAGTTATGCAAAAACACATAGATATAAAAAGAACTAATATTGATAAAAAAAATTTATAGAGGTTTTACGATCTTGTTTTACTTTAGGTTTTTTTTTTAATGTTTGCTACAATAAGAAAGATGCCATTTTGTTTGTTTTTGTTATTATTTGAGTCATAAAAAGTGTTATAGATCGACATTTTTTTTCTGTTTGTACAATAATTTTTCTTATTTAACTTATTCAAGTACAATATCTAATTTTTTTGTTTATAAATAGCTCTTAGAAAACAAAAGGACTTTTTTTCTACCAATTGCTGTCATAAAGTTATACAATAAGCAGTTATTTTAATAAAATAGGAGCTTTACACATGGAATTATACTTTTTTCAAATTGTTTCTACTTAGCTTAAGTTCGTTTTTCCTTTATTTTTCTTTAATGAAACAAATCCATTTATCTGCATCTTCCAGATGAATTGACCGAGCAAAGGCTACTCTCGCATTTTGCTATCATAAATCTTCTAGGCGCGCGAAGTATCACCTCAGCTTGCTCACGGGAGCCACTACCCCCTCCCTTCTACTCTCACGTGTCGAAACTCATGCATTTAAATGGCTTAACCTGAAGCAGGGGAAGAGAAAGGCCGGCCGAGCAGTGGCGATAAGGGGCAGCAGACGAGGTAAAGACGGCACTGTGCGTGTGCAATCTCTGGTGGCCCGTTCTAATCCTAACGAGTGTTCGTCTCATTTTCACTTTGACCACATGCGACGTCTATACACACAAAAACAGTGCAAATATTTTGCCTACCTCTTTTTGACAGTTTATAGGATTTAGAATCTAAAATGAAAAATGGTTTCAATAGGGGCATTCAATCCAAAAAGAAAAGTCACTTTTCTGTCTTTTGTGACTTTTCTCGGCAGGAAATGACGCGAAAAACGTCATGA